>JAEQBH010008914.1:0-120009 GCA_016808115.1 Tetrastigma voinierianum | reverse complement strand
CTTGCTTCTGTTTGTCGCCGTCCCTTTGTCTGTTATTTTTCTCATTGACCCTCTGTTTGGTCAATGAGAACGTGGGAGAAAGCTGTAATAGAATTTTTGAGTAAGATTATCAGATAAATATTTGATAACCGTTTGCTACATTTGATTGATATTTTGTTTGAATAATATGAAAAATTTTAGGTTCTTTTCGTTTATTTTTGTATTTGAAAGGTATAAAATAATCTCAAATCACAAAAATAGTCTACTTTTTTAAGAACATCATAATCAATTAAACAAATGTATCATCCAAGATTTTTCTTTATAGCTCTGCCTTGGGTTTTCTTTTTTCTTTTTTTTAAGTTCGCTTCTGTTTTTCCTTTGACATTTTTCCACCTTGATTTTCTTTCTTTCTGCTTTTATCTCAACTTGGGTTTAAAGTAGGTAGAAGAAAAAAAATATACTTATAATAAAGAGAATATTGCCTACTAATTTTTTTATATTTTTACTAATTATTTTAATCTTTACTTTTTGAAGTCAATTTAGGTGCTTAGAATACAATTTTATGCATGCCCACTATCATTATTCATTAAGGATTAATTTAGAAGTATCTCTTTGGATCCTAAATGAAAGAACAAATTTCTTTCCAAAGCCACGATGGAGAAGGGGACAAATTTGGAATCAAGGCCCACTCTCTTTCACACTCTCTTCAAAAAGCGTTAAGTGATTATCAGTTAAATATTTGATAACTTTTGCTACCTTTGGATTGATATTGTTGTTTGAATAATAGGAAATTTTTAGAAAAAATTCCAGGTTTATTTGTTCATTGAATCTTTATTTTCTGGGTGTTTGATTTTGACTTCCCTGCGGAGTGTTGTTTCTCTTAGCATCTATATATTACTTGGTTTATAGAATTGAATCTTTACCTATTTGGTTGAACAATTTGGCAGTTTGGGTGCCAATTTTTTTTGTTTGGCAATTTTTGCTTTTGTTTTCCAATTTATTTAGGAAAAAATAAAAATGAGAATTTTATATATAGGGTAAAGATTTGATTTAGATTGTTTGGCCTTGCTGCTAGAATTGCTATTACTAAGTAATTTTGAGGTGTTCAATATTTACTACTTTGCGACTTCTTAAATTGTTGAAGACACCAAGATGTGAACCCAAAGTTGTGGTTGTGATTAAGTCGAGTTGTGAGAAATCCTCCAAGTAATTAACCAGATAGTCTAGATATGCAAAGGGGAGAAAATAACTGGAAACACTCAAACAGGAATACAGATGGTTAATAGAGTCACACAGCAGCAGCCAACCAATTAGATTTAGCTTCTGAATCCAAGTTGGGTTTAATTTTTAGCTAACAACCACTCAGACCTTGGATAAAATACCAGAATACAGTGGATCTGCATGTTTCCTCCACATGCAGTACTCCAAATTGAAGAAATGGTAGATTTGGTGTTATTGGTCTTCCCCTCTAATGTATGCACAATGAGTTGTTTCAACTGCCAATGAGTTGAGAGAAATCCATTTTTCACAATACAATTTTATTTCATTTCATCACATCAAATTTACATCATTTAATCCATCACTTTGACCACTAGGCTACACCAACCTAAAATCTCTCAACTCTTTTAAATTCACCTTCTTGGGAACAAGAATAAAAAAGGTAGCATTTAAGGATTTGGAAATTTTGTCCCCTAATAATGTAACTCATTTTGAGAAACCCACCATCATGCAGGCTGCGATGCTGGAGTGTTCTGACTCTACCTGTTGAAATGGAACTGAGGCTCTAGTTTGATCTATGTGACATGTCCCAAGAATAGTTTCATTCTTGCATGAGCATTGGAGAATTAGTATTGCTTCTCATTTATTATCCTTTTGTTTGTAACCTACTTGATCTTGATCTTTTTTTTTTTGTTTTGATCAAGAAGGCATAGTAGTTGAATCTGCATGTGGCACTACTAACCTGATTGTTCCTGTCTTTTAGGAACGGATACATATTTTGACCTCTGTTCTTTCTTGGCTATAGCTATTCAAGCTTGCAGAGTTCATAAGTTTCTAAGTTCTATGTAACTTGTGGTAATTTTATTTCATGTTAAATTGTTGTAATTCACACAGCATTTTGTTGTTCAGTGTTCTTCTCTCTAGTGTTTGATATGCCTTCTTAATTGAACCACTAAAACAATAAGTTCCCATCTCATACTGACCGCTGTTTTTCTGACCTTCCAGCTGACGATGGGAAACTGGAAAAATAGTGCAGTTCACGGAACAAATTGCAATGCTTGAGAAACGTGAGGAAAGGTGATGAGTTGGTTAAAAATTCAGTGTGTATTCTGTTCTTTAGGATCCACTTGGATCATAATCACAAGCTTTTGATTGTGCTGATGAAACAGATAAAAAGACTGTTTTTAAGGATAGAATTTTAGTTACAAGTATGTTGTGAACCTTTTATTAGAAGATACTACTATCTGCATAGTTTGATGCTGTATGATTGTTACTATGTTTCCTATTAACCTAACTGCTGATTTTGAGAAGTGGGGAGATAGCATATGCATGGTGTGTTTTTGTTATTTGATTGGTAAAATTTTGTCTCCATTGAGACTTCTGAATCTAGAACCTCCCACAACCCCTCCCATCTTTACCACTTGAGCTTAGTTTCAAGGGCAGCATATTCATGCTAGGGTTATCAATAGAACTATCACATTTTGGCAGAAAACCAGTTAAGAGTGCAGGCTATGGGGTTAGTTCTTAACTTATCGGATCAGCATCTTTGGATTTATAGTGATAAATATAATGGCTTTAGATGTGTTGTTTTACATATTTGAAGCCAAAAAGGGTGATTTTTATTTTTTGAGTCTTAATAGTTTCAAGTAGCTTTTACTCACTGAGAAACATCTTGCCACACCCAGAAAGCGTACCACATCATTCCTCTTCATAGGCACTACAACGCTCTCTTTCTTCACCATTACAACATTCTCTTCCATCCCTACATTCTTTATAACACCTCCTATTAATGAGAAATATGTATTTCAAGTTCTTTCTTTTTGTTACATTTTTACACCCCAATAGGAGTATCATACAGGTGGAAATTGATATCCATTCTTGCCTGCATTAATATGCACATGTAACACTATAAACTAACAAACTAGGAAGAAACAATATCGACACTGCTGTATGTTCTGAACTAATTTTCTTATTTTCTGAATATAGGAATTACAGGACCTTATATACATCAGATCTCTTTGTCTTCTGCACAGCCAAGTACAACCTGTCAGTCCTACGAGTCAAGAAACAAATCTGATCTAATCTAGATATGGAAAAAAAAAAAGAATAATAATTAATAATCACAGTTAGACCAATTAGTCTAATTATTCGGACTGAGTTGATACTTTCCCCTCGTTGGATATAACTATACATGCCCAGCCGTCTGCAAACTTTTAAACAGAGTTTTCCTAGACCTTTGGTTAGTAGATCAGCAGCATGTTCTGATGTTGGCACATATGTTATACAAATAGTTCCATTGTTAATTTTTTCTTTAATGAAATGGCGGTCTACCTCAACATGTTTAGTTTTGTCGCAATGAACCGAATTGTGTGAAATATTAATGCCACCTGTTATCAATAAATTCCTCATAGAATTCCTTCCAACCACCTCTGTTCATCTAGCAACATTTTAACCATAGGGTCTCACAAACCCATGAGCCACCGACCTTAGCTCGCTCTAGCCAATTGCTTTTTACTATGCCAAGTCACTAGGTTTCCTGCATTACCAGAGCAATAACTTGAGGTCGACTCTTGGCCACTTAACGTAACCAGCCCAATCATCATCAATATATGCGTCAATTCCTCTGTCCTCTGTCCGTTTGAAGAATAGACCTCTTCCTAGGTTCCCTTTTAAATATCTCATAATTCTATATGTTGAGAATCATAGGATATTCTTAGAATATCCTCTGATTTATTCCCTAGGATATTCTTAGAATATCCTCTGGTTTATTCCATTCTTTTGTATATATACAGGTGTCTCCATACTATGTAATACTAACTCACTCATTCATTTTCAATAAGTATTCTTTTCTTCTCTCATTTCACATGGTATCAAAGTCATGGTTGGTTCTGGAGTGAGTCGTCTTCTCCTCCTGGGCGTACTTCCTACCGAATCTCCTCCGATGGATCTTTAGAGCCTGATTCCTCCGGTGGATCTTCGCCTGGATCTTCTCGCCTGGACTTTCTTCGACGAACATTATCCGCTGATTCCTCCGAGGATCCTCTTAGTCGGATCTCCTCCGGCGTATATTTTTAGCTCGAATCTCCTTCGGGATTTTCCTCACGGACCTCTCTTCGGGATCTTCCGCCGGATCCCCCTCTAACGGATCTTCTCGCCGATTTCCTCCAACGGATCTTCTCAATTGGATCTTCTTCGACGGATCTTCTTAATTAGATCTTCTCCGTCGACATCGGATAGGATTTAGGTACACCTTTATAACAAGCTTCTCTTGCATATAACCTATACGCTTCCAACTCTCGAGGGAGAGCCACATCATGCGATATTCTGGGACATTCTCTACTTATTCCCAAGATATTCTTAGAATATCCACTCGGTTTATGTTATTCTTCAGATATATATATAGGTGTCTCTATACTATGTAATACCAACCTTACTCATTCATTTCAATAACAAAAGTGTTCTTTCTTCTCATTTCACACTATATACTACTTTCAAGTGTTCCTCCAAGGGGCATGTATAAATTGGTCTGGCCACAACTTACAACAAGCGCTATATATATCTGTGTGCCGTATAAATGATTTCACCAATCAATCGTTGTATCTTCCCTTGTCAACTGGATTTTGCATAGAAGAATCACTCTCAGCTTGGTATTTGGATCTGTTGAAGCATGATATTCATATTAAACCCAAATCCTACAAGCTTGAGCTTCTAGGAGAGTTGGTCGTTTAACATGGTATCAGGGCTTGGTTTGATAGAGGTCCTGGTTCACCCTTTTGCAATTTTGACCTCCTGAGTATTTGAAAGTCCTATACTGACTCTGATTCTCCACGTGCGTGGGTATAGAGGCCATGCATGAGGAGGCACAAGACGACATTCATACTCAAACCCGAATCCTAAAAGTTCGGTACCTGTAAGAAATGCCGGCCATTTAATCAAGTGATCCATGGGAGGCCAATAGCTTGCAACCTAGAATTCCTATTTCTTTAACTGTCCGAAACATATTTTCTGATATAACAAATCTCAGAGCTTGCTTCTCACAACCTCCATTTCCAAATAATATCTTAGTTTCCTAAATCCTTCATCCAAATTCTTTCGAAAAATTGATGCTTTAATATTCTCAAATCTTAGATACATCATCTCCAAGTGATCACTATATCATCTACGAGACACAAGAGCAGTAACCTTTCCTTCTTTGTGTTTGAAGAAGAGAGAGTATGGTTTGAATGTTTGCTAATTGTTTCCAATCCATAGAGAGACTTTCGGCTTCGCTGCATTCTCCCTTGATCAAATCTGGGGAGGTAAGTCCATGTGGTGACTTCTTTCCACATCTCTATTTGAAAATGCATTTTTCGTGATCCATTTGCTGACAGGCCAATCCAGATTAGCTGCCGGCGATAATAGAACCTGAACTGTATTTATTTTGGCCACAGTGGCAATTGTTTATTGATAAAGCCAATGCTATAGGTTTGAGGCCCTGGTGACCAATCTTGCTTTATAACCTATCAACTTGTACTTCAAGGTGGAGACCCATTTACATCCTACCAGAACTTTGTCTCAAGGCCTCTGGACAACATCCCATGTATTGTTTTTCTTGATAGCTTGCATCTCTTCCATGATAGCTTTTCTCCATTCTGGATTCTTCAAGGCTTCTTCCACTATTTTTGGAATCTCAACTCTTGCTGATTTAATGACAAAAGTTGGAACAGAGCTTGATAAATGCTTATAATTCACAAAGTTTGAAATAGGTTGAGAGGTGCATGATCGGATTCCTTTTCGTTTAGCCGCAGGATCAGAGAAGGTTTTCAGTATCTGATTCTGGTTTGGAATCTTGATTTGGCTTGAAATCCTCTAGATTTTCTCCTTCCTTTTTGACCATCTTCTTTCTGTGAATACATCAATATTTCCTGCTGATATTTTGACTCTCCCTTGATCGATCCTTTTTCCTTTCTTTCATGATTATCCAATGAATTATTGGCAGAATCAGGCCGAGCTAGAATCCCAGTATTGACAGGATCTGAATTTAAATCAGAATTAGAGAGACTTTTGTAGATTGATTCTTCTGTCAAATGATGAGAATCTAGCAGATTTTGCTCTTTGAATATTCGAGATGGGAAGATTTCTCAAGAAAGTTTTTTTAATAGTTTGGGATAATCCAATTTTGCACCAGAAATTCAGAATTGGATAAGGCAGGCTGTATTAATTGGGATTGCTGGATCTGAACCAGATAAGGAAGGCTGAATTGGATTGGGATTAAGGATTCAAACTGAGAAAAGGAGGTATGTGCCTCCCTAGGCTGCTGCCTTTTGGGTATCTAGCTTCAGATAAGACCTTTTGGTCATATAATAGAAGGGTAGATGTCCCTATTTTCGTGAAGGCAGATGACTACCATTGCAAGCAGGTGATTGCTCTGCCCATGCTATAAACATGCTACCTTCCTATGGCAAACTGGCTAACTAAGGACTATGGCCTGCTTCTTCCTGGTCAATTCCTTCATTTGTATGCAGTAAAGAAAACTATAAAAAAATAGAGATAAGGTGTTTCAAATCATTGATGCTCTCTGCTGTCCATTTCATGTTATAGTCCCTATTCCTCCTGAGCTTGTTCCAGTCTCCTTTTCTTGTCTTCCAAGGTTTAGTGCAGCCCTCCCCTTGAAATTGCCCTTGCAAGAAGTCTTTCTTATGGGTCTGGGTGGTCCCACTGAGATCAATGCGTCTCTGCAATTAATCGTTGATTCTCTGCCTTAGCTGGGAAAAAGAGAGTTCCCTGAATCTATTTTTCCTTCATATCATATAAAAGATAAAGGATACAATAAAACCTCCTCTCCACTCCACTTTCACTCAACTTTGTACTGTTATATCAAGCCATTGGGTTATATCACAAAAGTACCCCATTTTATATCCTTAAGCATTCACACTTCTAGAGACATAAAATGTGCCGCAGATTTATTAGTGGTAATGCCTTCTATCTTTCTATTGCCCAGTTATCTTCATTGAGTTTTTATGTTTTTGTTGTTAATTATCTTTAGTTATATGTTTTCAAACATATTTATTTCATCAGTATTTTTAGGCATTTATATTTTCATCTTTATATTTGCATGTTAGTATCAGGAATACTTTCCTGTCCCCTCTCAAATCATAATCAGTCATGATAACTAGACTTTATGATGTCAGTACAAAATTTTGCATGTTCTTCCTCTTCAGCTCTGTGCAATGAAAATTAGCCATAAATTTTAAATCAATTTATTGGAAAAGGATGAAGTTAATGACAATTGGTAAAAGTTTAAGGAGAGAGTGGAGATGTCAAATTAGAAGATGAGTTCAGATGAAAGATTTATTCACGAGAGCTGTAATGATGTGCAAGTCATGTCCCTTGGTTCCCTTTGTAATGTTTCAAGGAGATCAATCTGATGGTGGTGGGCTTATGTTTGTAGCATGTGGCTGAGGATGTTTGAGAAAAAAAATTGAAACTGTTGAAATATGAGAGACATTCTAGTTTTGTCTGTTTGATGAAAATTTTGAGCTAAATAATTTGAGAATTTTCAATTTCTCTACAATTTACCCACCCAAAAAAAAAAAAAGAAAAAAGAAAAAAAAGAAGAGCTTGTCTAAAATTTTCTATTTTACTGAAGCTTGCCCTTCCCAGGCTTTCTAGCGTGGATAAAATTTACTATAAAACTATGTATAAATTCTTTAGCTCAATCTTGAGTAGATGAGGCAGGATGAGTTACCATGCTGGTGCTTAGCAGTGATAGTCTATGAACAGTGACAGTTATGAACTAATTAGTTCGGGATCCTCGCCACAAAGATAGTACTATTTTTTCTGTTTTTTCATTTAAAACCTTGATAAAATTACCATATCTTGCTTCTTGTATGGGCTCAAGAAATCTCCTCTCCAAGGGGCAGCATGATGTGTGATTGGTATTCGGATCTGCTGGTTCTCCTTTGGGAAGTGGTGTAAATATCATACATCATCACCAAGTGAATGCATGTCAACCTGATATTTGTGATTAATTCGAAAGTGAAGAGCATGAATATTTTCTGGCGCCAAAAAGTAGAACTCTGTCTTATTGTTTTCATAAAGATGTCAGTTTAGTGGTTTCCTTGACTTTCATTTGACTTGCACAAATAATTGCAGTTGAAATCTAATTCTTTCTTTGAACATCCATTTTGCAGGTTGAGATATTCATTCAGAAATTGAACTCAATTCCAGCTTTCACTGCCAAACTTAATGGTCAGTCTTTCAATAGGCTTAACCCTATGTTAAAATGAGACAACTTACCTTGGTTGCTCTATTTCTTTTACTAATGCATAACTTGAAATGTATAATTTTCTCCCTAGCCATTTTTTCTCCTTTGACTCGGAGTATTATTCTGCCACCCTTGGCGTGAAATTTTAGGCCCCGACTGTATCATTATTCAGCCATGGAAACCAGATCTTGTACTCTCTTGATCAAAAGCTTGATTGAGAGCAAAAATTTATAAGTCTTTTGCATTGTTCAGTTATTGATCCTTTTTCATTTCATTCTTATTTGATTACATGACCTCTTTCTTTCTATGTTGTATAAGAATGATAACAGAGACTGAATCTCATGCTTCTCTTATTGCAGGGAAGTCATGAATAATAGAGTTCATGAATTTTACTTTTTATGCTAGGGCTTCTCCTTGTAGGATGATATATCTCAGTGTAACTCATGTTGGAATGTTTCTTAGGTTAGACAATCTGATCTAAATAGAGTTATTACATTTTAGGTGAATCTGTTAACACTCAAAGTGATATTTTTCTGTAGACTGTATTTGTCTGAAATCCAATGAAGCCGATTTCAGGCTACAAATGATATTCACTCATTGTGTTGACACTGCTCACATTTATTGAGAATGAAAAAGAAAAAGCAAGGGTAAGAAGGAAGTAGTACCCTTATTTTCTTCTTGGGAAACATTGATACCATCCTTTTGCGGTTTCACCATCCAAAAAGGGAAAGTATCACTATAGAGAGCACAGGGGTTGCATCAAGAAAGGAGATCAGGATGACAAAGTAGAAGGCTTATATGGTAGACCTTAAGCCATTAGATTAGCCAGGCTGCTATAAAGATTGTAGCCATTTATTAGGTTTAGCTAATATCTTGTAGCATAGAGGTCTCTTTTCATACCTTTATTAGCTTTTAGTGGGGAATTTCTAAAGAAAGGGTATGGTCTTAGGGGTGAATGGGAGAGGGAGCTGAGAACCAGTCCTGTTTCTAGGGTTTCACTGGAATCCCACTTTCAAAGGCTTTGGTTCAGTCCTAGTTTAGCTTGTTTGACAAAAAACTGCTAACTTCCAATTAGCATTTCACATCACTTTTGCCGTTGGACAATGCTCACATGCTTTCATTCAATTATAATGGCTATGACTATTACTATGGTTCCTTTAGTTTGGACAACTCCCTATTCAATTCTTTCAACATCAGTATGAATTGCTAAGCCTTGAGCTCGGCTTTCTTTTGGCTTGTATAGGACTATTTTGATGCCTGCTTGCTGTCGTACGTTCTAGTTTTGAAGTATCTGAATGTATATCGAATTCTTCTGAGGAAAAGTTTTAGTTTCTTTTCTCATGTGTGATATGCCTTGTATTCTCTTGCTCTGTTCTTGGTGTTCTTGATTTCAGCAATGTTTAGCAAAATGATCCAACTGTTAAACACATGGAAAACATGCCACTAGTGTTGGTTATGGGAAACATTGACTGATGACTGAGTCTGTAGAGCTTGTTTATTACACAAAACATAATCTCACTCTGACTTATGCAGGAATTCTGGCAATGCTCTTTACTTTGATCTGTTTCCACATGTAGAAAATTATCCCTTGTGAAAACTAATATCTCCTTTGATGTTCTTTCTTGTTGCAAGTAATAATTGTGCAGGAAAACCTTCACGATGATCAAAAGGTCATTGTGCGTGCCCACACATCGTGCACCAGACATGCAGTGAAAAACAGGTATGCATAATAGGAAGACAATGAAATTCTCATGAGTTGAGTGACTTGTACCATACCTAGATATATTCTCATAAACTATCATGATCAACTTTGTTTCTTGAAGACAAATGAGATGCCCATGAATTTGTGCCTTTTGTTTTAGAAGTATTCATAGCCAAACTTAGTGTATGGTGAGGCCAGCAATTGGAGGAAAGAAGGCTAGAAGCCAACAATAATAGTTGTATTTTGGCCATACATATATTCTTTTGTACTGTCAACATCATGTGAGATCATTATTCCTCAACTTCTGGCCACTCTTGAAATACTAGTGTACCATCATCAAAGATCGTATACGTGATACTCTTGTACTTTCTTGTATTCCATAGAATATCTCTTTATGAAAATCTGTATGTATTGATCATTCCCTGAATATTATTCTTGTCCTCAATTCTTGACCTTTTGTGCTTGTTTTCTCTGATTCCATTCCAGATCGCTTGCTATACGTGTGGGATTTGACTTGATGGAGTGAATATGCTGAGACGAAGCATCAAATTCAGGGGTCCATCTGAGTCATTTCTTTATGTAAGAGCTTCTTTGACCACTCCTTTTTCATGTTCTTTAGATTGTGACATGCTGATAAAAAGAGTGAGCAAATTAAATGGTTTGTAGAGCCTCTAGAGTTTTAGATGGTTGGCTTTGATCATTCTTCAAATTTTGAGGGATCTCTAAATACACTCAAAAACTTCTCATACTGTTTGTTATACGATCAACTTTCCTAAGTTCTCGAGCCAGGATTTGGCTTAATACGAATATCACGTTTTTTAACGCTCCTCACGGCTTACTTTCATTTTATAGATTCCATCACAGTGTCGCCTTGCCATTCGCTCTGGTCCATGTTAGTGGGATCGTGGAGTAGTTATTCCTTGTGTCATGGACATGTCCGAATTAGTATGGGTGCAATGATTCAGACTAAACGAATCATCATGTCACACCGCTGCGGTATTACGTGATCCCCTTTGGTACTCATGATCCGGTTCGAGCAAGGACGCCTGTGTCGATCAGGGCGACGTAGGTAGCGAGAAAGAGTTCGGTCTGGTTCGTCGCCAGAAGACAAAAGACTTCGTTTTGAGAGGATCCAGGCACTATAATCAACTCTTGTGATAGTGGAAACCTGATCGCGCCTGCTTCTGGTCCATTCCACCTCTACGCAAGAACCTCATAGCCCTCACGCGAGAAATAAATAAACCAAATTGCAGTCCCGACTTTCAAATCAACAAATAGAAAATAAATTACAAATATATGGCTCGAACCCAGACCCTCGCTAAATTCAGCCTGGTGACCATGTTAAATCCAATTAACTCTACTAAAAGCTTACCAGAGTGAATTGTGTTTAATATGAACATCATGCATTTTAAATACCTTCCTTCACGTAAGGCAATCCCATACCCGCACGCTGAGAGTCAAACAACCAAATAGAGTCCTCCCGTAGACTTTCAAATAAACAAATGAGGAATAAATTCAAAGAGGTGACTCAACCCGTGGACTTTTCGCTAAACTGCCTCCGAAGTACCATGTTAAACGACCAACTCTCCTCAAAGCCCCAAATTTTGGTAGATTTCCAATGGACTCGTTTGGTATGTCGAGAACTATAGGATATTCTTAGAATATTCTCGATTTATTCCATGACATTCTGTAATATCTTTGGCTTATATCCTAGATACTCTGTAATATTCTCTGGTTTATTCCATTCTTTTGTATATATATAGTTGTCTCTATACTATATAAAATTGACTCAATCATTTATTTTCACTAAGAAAAGCATCATTTTCTTATATTTCTTCACATGCAGACGTAGCCATGGTCAGTTTTCGAAATGTAGCCCTCTCCTTCACTGATCTTCTTAGCCTGATCTCCTCCGACGGATCTTCTCAATCAGATCTCCTTCGATGGATCTTTTCAATCGAATCTCCTCCGGCGATCTTCTTAGTCGGATCTCCTCCGACGGATCTTCTTAGTCGGATCTCCTTCGGCGGATCTTCTCCAGCCAATCTCCTCAGTCGGATCTTCTCCTACTGTCCTCAATCCAATCACATCAACTCCATCATGGAACATCTTGTCGAATCATTTGCCTTATAAAGATAGCATTGCAAGATTTGACTTTATAACAAAGTTCTACTGATATAACTTATAGCGCCCAAATCCATGAGCTACTGAGAATCATATGATATTCTAATATTCTCTTGTTTATTCCTAGATATTCAGAATATCCCGTGATTTATTTCAATTCTTATGTATATATATATATGTCTCTATACTATGTAAAACCGACTTACCTGCTCATTTTCTTACGCTTCTTCATAATTTGAGCCACTCACGCCAAGTGCATTTCTAGACTTCACGTTATGAACGCAGAAACACATTTATATTCATATTAAAACTAAAATCCTACAAACTCGAGCTTTGCAGAGACCGACGCTTAACACCATTATATTTTGGCCAACCCATCACTTCTACCCACCACCATGTTTGCTACACTTTCTTCTCCCACCCTCCATAGATGCCATTGCCATTGCGGGTCATGCGCTTAATGCTGTCATTCATCACATGTTGCCTTTTGATTTTTTCCCCCCTCTCTTTAACTTTCCCAGTTAAAAAAGTGACATTACCTTCACAAGATGATGATCACCCTAGATCTTTCTAAACTTTGGGTTGACATCTAGGGATTGTGGCACTGATTTATTCCTCTTTTTTCTTTTTTCTTTTTTTTTTTTTTTCCTACTTAGTTGAGTCTGTTGACATTTCCAATTTTTCCTTAAGTCAAAGTGAACATCCTTTTGCACACATTGCTTATAATAATTTTCCTTATTCCTCCTGTCATGACTTTGCCAACCCACTTCTGTTCGTTGCAGTGAAAGTGAATTCTGAAAAGGATAGCTCCCTTCCCTCATCTTTAGTTGGTTGTGGATTGCAAATGATTTTCTTTTCTAGCTTGTTTGGTTAGTGGGAAAAGAAAAGAAAAGAAAACATAAACTAAGTGGTTTGACTAAATATGGGATAATGGCAAGTTTTGCATCAGCCATATATATTTGATCATTCTAACTCGCCAAAAATAATAAATTAAGAATACTTTTAATTTTAAGGGAGAGCTGGTTAATCTAATATGGTGTGTCACTCAAGTCACAAAAATACAAAAAGGTTCAACGGATAAGTGGAATTTACACCAATAAATGGTTTTGGTATTAATTTTATCATTTAAATAATGTCCAACTTTGAAAGACATGCTATCGACAACAACTGTAAAAACAAGATGAATGATTATTAAGATATGAAAATAAGACATTAAAAAAAACCTCTGAGTTTGTGTTTTACGTAAGACAGTCGACTTTGAAAACATTTGAGCCTAACTTGATTTTAATTACGCCTGGAAGTCATCTGATACAAATTTGGGTTGTTCAACTATTTCAAATTAAAATCAAAGTTCCTCTATGGTTTAAAATTTACTAAAAGCTGCTTTTTAATATGTAAAGTTTATTTTAAAAATCTGACTTTAACTCATCACCATTTAACACCCTTTCGGGTCCTGCACATATTCACCATCACCTGATCTAAACTCAGAACCATTAACTTTTTCATTCAACATCCGCTGATGCCTACCTATTCGTGGGACTCCATTACTAGTAGCTGGTTTTTTGTAAAGCACAGCGTACAAACAAACCCTAAACATGGTGATAAAAATAAAAAAGTCGGTGTATGGTGGTTGGTATATCTACATGCCGACTTCGGCTGGATCTTTGAAGGCAGCATGGGGAATGTGGAGTGGAAAATGAGGGAAATTAGGGCAGAGGGGGGATTGGTGTTTGGCACTTTTGAGTTTTGAGTGCCTAACTACCAACTTAGTTTGCACTCTTTTTGACTCTTTGAATGAATCAAAGAGTCATGGGGTGTTGGTTCTGAATTAGCCTATTTCATCACTATTCAATGTATGGTAGAATATATTCTAACATATATTGGTTAGATTTCAATGTTCAAAAGGAATGTAAAGACTACCTTTTCTGCAAGCGAATTGGACTTGATCATCTTTGTGATTTGATTATGTAAAGGGTCTTTTTATTGTTTGATTCTAAAAAAATATTCAGTTTTTTTTTTTTTTTTTTTTTTTGAGAAGAGAAATTTCAATGATTTACAACAAAAGACGTTACTTTGAATATAAAACTATAATGTCAAAATATTGTAGAATCGATTCTAGCATGTCTAATACTTAGGATTCTAATAAAAGAATTTAATTGCTCTAAAGCTACACACTTCCAGAATTTCGCATGTCTGGGAATACTAGTTCTGCTTAGTTATGAGAAAATTTTCTCGTTTTATCTATTCAAACTTTTCGAAAATAAGGAAAACTGTTTAGTTACGAATTCAGACAAAAACAAAATTTGAAAACAAGAAATGAATCTACCTATTTTCAACATTTTATATGAACTGGGAATCATTTATCAAGTTTCATCAATTAAATCGAAAACACGGATTTAGCTGACATGAAAACGAAACACTGGATACAAACAAAAGCAAAGAATATAATGAAAAGCGTAAAGCAAACACATTTTCATTGTTTTCATTAACTTTATTTTCAAGAAATGTATTTTACAAAACGGATTTTCTTATTCTTATTTTCAACCAAATTCAAGTACGAAACGTATTTTAAAATGAAAACTAAAGATTATCACATCGAAAATTTCATTCAATTTCTATGTAGTTAAAATTTTCTTGAACTAAATACACCCTAGCATTCTGTGGACCTCACAAGATAACGGACTATCAGAGATTTGATACACTTCTCCTGGTCTCGATTGAAATAGATCTAACGTTTGAATTGCCCCATAAGAAAACCAATTAACAAATTGACTGTCATATTATGACACAACCACACGCCGCAACAAATTAGTGACAAAAACACAAAAAGAAAAAGGGAACTGAATTAAACTTGTATCAAGTGGAAAAACCACTTTATTTGAAAGAGAAAGCCTATATGATGACAAACTACTTAGAGCAACATTTCTGCACAAGAATGTCAAAACTAATTTTTCTAAGTGATGAAAGAAAGAAATATAAGGAACTGGAAAAAAATTAAATTAGTATATACATATGGGGTATGTAATTATTAAGGCAGTGGCTACCTAATGGGCCATCAGTTCGAGTCATTTCAAGAACATTGGAGGTTTTACTCGATCGTTAACTTCGCATTCGCAGATTAATCGAGTGCCAACACGCAAGTTGACTACATCCACTGAAAAAGTATACGTGATGAAATAGGGAAACCTAGAATGAGATATGTATCATTAGTAGTTTGATAATTTTGGCCATGTTACTTATTACTATCATAAGAGGTAAATTTGTAATTTCAAACGGGGTCCAAGTCCAAGACAATAAGAAATACTAGCAACAACAATAACAACAAAGAATTTCTTAAGATGAACAAGCCCAGCGAATAAGTTACAAAATTTGATGCTAATATTAATGGTATAAACGTAGATTTATATGTGGAAACTCCACAAACTTGGAATCCGGGAGCCTTAAAAAATATATATTTAAATTTAGACTCTTACAAGTAACAAATAAAATATCCTAGAACAAGAATGTTAAAGGAGTACTTAATAATACATGGAAAACTATAATGGATTTGAATCATATCAAACTTTGAAATCTGACCTTTAAAATTTATATATTCACTTTTCTATGAGGCCACAAAGAACAGGAAGTTATTATGAAGAAATGATTATTTTTGGAAGACTAAAATAATCTCTTAATATCATATTAAAACCTTTAATATATAATTTAACATTGTAATATATTTATGTGACAAGAACATGTGAGAGGGTGTGATGATGGAGTTGATAATAGGTATTTGACTTCAGGAAGATTGATGAGATATATGTGTCAATGTGTCATACATACTTCCTCTATGTCTTTAATTTAATTTATAATTACTTTTTTTTAATTTTATTTTTATTTTTATTTTTATATTATCCCAATTTGATTTCGAGTAATCAGGAAGTTGGGAGAATTGATTTGAATTCTATGAATTTGGGATTAGTGGGTTTATGGGTTTTACTCTCCAATATTTCAGTGAGTTTGTCCCCACTTTTGTCTCCTAATTTCAAACTCAAAACTTTTTGTTATGCTTGGGGGCCTTGTACTTCTTCTATTTATTTTATTTATTTGACAAAGATTTTGTGTGTTTTGGTTGGACAGCACTTGATGACTTTTTCATGACCAAGCACTCTTCCTACTAATTTCATACACAAAATTTCATATATATATATATATATATATATATATATATATATATATATAAGGAAATCACTCTTGTGCCTGCTAGCTTCACGAAAATTTTCAACTCTATCCAATTTCGTAATATGCAAAATTTTCAATGATTCCAATATTTAGCTTTCATTAAAATAATGCCAGATTTAATCTGGATTAAAATACGCTTTCATTTTCAACCCACTAGTCAATTTAATTGGAACAAAGAAATGTGTTTTTACCTCGTTTTCTCTCTCGATTCATATAAAATGCTTAAAAATAATAATTATTTTTTGTTTTCAAAATTGCTTTTCATTTTATTCTCGTAATCTAATGTGAGCTTTCCATGCTCTAAAACACTTAATGTAGAAATTAAAATTTTCTACTCTAATAAACAGGCCTTACCATTTTAAATTAGTATATATATTTTTAGCAAGTCCCTATATTCTTGGCAGAATCTCTACTATGGTTTTTTGAATGTTTATCTCACTTAGCTTATCAATCGAAAGTTAGGCCTTAAAGGCAATTGTGTAATTGTTAATATTTTTTTACTTTATTTATTTTTACATATTATGTTATACTACTACTTTGTTCTTACAAGGAGCCAATCATGGTTTTTTTTAATTTTAAGTTTTTGTGCATTTTCCATTAACATTAACATTGTTTGGGTTTATTTATTTACCTTATATGATTTTGGTTTTTCTTATTCATTCCTTCATCAATTTCCATGTTGAGATAAATTATATGAAGGAAGAAATAAAAAAATTAAAAAAATTAGTTTTTGTCAAAACCACACTTATTTGTGGGATTTAAATGCATCATTAATAGGTGACATGAGTATAATAAAAAAAAATGATTATGGAAAAATCAAATCATTTTTATGTTCTTATTCATTTATCTTTACAATCATATTTATTTATTGTTCATTCTTATTAATTATTCCCATTGTTCTCAAATTTGAATGAATATTAAAATTATTTAGACCTTTATATTCTGTTGATCTAAAATATTAGAAATAAACAGCTATATTTTTATTATTTCATTAGAAAATAAAAATGAACGTAAATTATTTATTTTCATTCAATCATTTTAAAATCTTGACAAAATAATACTAAGTTAAATTAGACACAAATTCCAAGCTGTAGAATGGGTTTTTTTTTTAATTCAATGAGGCAAAAATAAAATAAATAAATAAATAAAAGACAAATATGTTATATTGAACAAGGGGCAAAATGAATTTAAAAGGAAATTTATAATTTAATGACAATGATTATTACTATCTTTTACAACATACGACAAAGAAAATTAATACAAACCAAATTAATTTAGTGAGTTGACTCATTGTAAAAAAAACAGTCCACCAATTTCCAAAATTTTAAAATAAATTAATTTTTTTTTAATATTATATTTTATATACTCACGAAGATATCCAAATAAATCTTTCAAGTTGACCCAAAAAATATTTGATAATTGAAGGCATTATGCATTACAAATTACATGATTATTAATATTTATTATTTTATTTTATAATTAAAATATGTAATTTGCGTGAAACAATGGAGACACAAATTTAATAATGAATCTACAAATAAAGAATTAATAATTGACAAATAAATAATGCAAGATTTTGGTTGTTTTTTGTTATTAAAATATGTTAATTACTTATGGGGTATGTTAAGATACATGTTACCCATTAATTAATAATTATAATATCTATTTGTAACTTTAAAAAAAAATTATCATATAAAAAATAATTTAGAGTAAATACTATAATAATTATTTTAAACAATAAATTCGGAATGAACAAAAGAATGTTTAAAAAGAAAATTTGAATCAACTTACTCAGATCAAAATTTAAAAATTTAAAATAATAATAATAATTCAAGAAAATAAAAATGATTAATACTGAAGTAATGGAGAATGATAGTGTATGACACTATTTAAAGATCACAATAATAGTAATAATAATATTTTATTAAAAATCTCAAAATAAAAATAAAAAAATAATATTTTATTAATTATTATATGTGTTGGATGTTAATGAAGACACAACCTTAGTCAAAAGTTGTCGGTATTTAAACAAAAGCACTTTTTGACTGTTTTCCAAAATTCATTCAAATTAATTATTAATATTAATTATGTGCCTTCAATTTTGCTGAATCAATAAAAGATACTCCAATACATTTAAAATTAATTTGCTTTCTAATAAAATTTCTCATTTTTCTTAGCCACCTCATAATTGAAGCTTCAAGATATCATAAATAATAATTAAAAATACAACAAATTTGACCAATAATTCAAAAAATGTGTTCCAAAGATGACTGAATAAATAAAATATGTCATGTTGAAAAGTTAAAATAAGTAAAATTATATCAAAAGTGAACTTAGGGTTTTTCTAAAGATAAAGAAAATAAAATAAATTTTCATTTCTATTCTTAAAATTATAAAACATTTTTCATTTCCTTTATATTCTAACATGTCAAACATCTATTTACTTTGCATTAATAAAACGTTGTAATATTCTGTTCTCGTAAAGACTTAAACCCGATCCGTTTTATATGCCTTGTTAACACTTAATTACAGAGTCGGACCTACAAATATGACATAATTTAAAAAAATTAAGATAAATATATTTAAATTTATACACTGTTGTTACAAGTTGTATAAGATTCTTTCTTCATGTGAAATAATAGTGGTGTCAAGCCATAATTTTCTTTAGAAGCATGTCAAGATATTTTGTCCTTTCTTTGAATGCAACAAAAATCCCTTTTGGTTAATTTCTCAAAAAAAAAAAAAAATTGATTATTTTTTATTTATTTTTCAAACAAATTGTTGGGCTTGCATCACTATGATTTTGATTATAAAATTTAAATTATTTATCTAGTAATAATAATAATAATAAAAGAAATGATATAAAATTATATCAATATTATTGTAATTTTATTTAGATGTGTAAAAAATATGATTAAGATACAAAAATAGTTGAAAATATAAATATTCATATTAAAAGTGAAGTGTTTTGAAACGGTATATTCGTTTGATTATGTTTCAAACTGTTTTTGAAACAGTTTTGAAAATATAAAGAGCACCAAAAGTGCGTTATCTCGAAAACTCTTATTCATATTTAAATTTAATATTTTTTATGTTTGTTTTACAATTAAAATCAAACGTATTTTTTTTATTTTTCTTGTTTTCTTGTTTTTGAGAATAAAAACACATTCAAAATATTGGAATTATTATCACCAAAAGTTTTGGATGGCTACTAATGGAAGTGGTGGAACAATTCAAAGTACTTTAAAATGTGTTGCGGCCTAATGAATTCACTCTCTGTGCTTTACAGCGCAAAATGTACCGTAAAGTTGACTTCCTCATGCACAATCCACTTCTCTGATTTAGTTGACTTTTTCAAGTGGTGGAAACATAAATAAAGATTTGTTTTTGTAAAGCAAATCAATCAAAATGTTTTTTTTTTCCTTTTTTGATATCTATTTATTTTGTACTAATTTGAGCATGAAACCTCTGATTCTCATTCCACCCCGAGCATGTAACCTCTTGTTACTCATTTCACCGTTTTACCATTTGAGTCAGATCTCAAGTCATAATCAAAATGGTTTTTTTTTTTTTATTACATTTAAACCTTTTATTATAATATAAAATTGTTTTTATTACAGATTTTAAACCCGATATCTTTCTCTTCTTATACCTTACATTTTTGAAACATTAATCCCTTTTATCACATAACATCAAAATGTTTTTATTACAACCAAAAAGCATATTAAAATCTACCATAATAATGATACTTGTTTTCATTTTCCTTTATTATTAGTAAAAATATTTACTTTTTGACTAACTATTAAAAAGTATTTACAAATAAGTCCCAAGAAAAGGTATCATAATTATTGCCATTTTTATTTTCATTTTTCTTTATTATCAATTCAAATACTTTTTATAAAAATGAAAAAAAGTATTATTAGTAAAATATTTACTTTTAAAACAACTGTTAGGGAATATTTAATAATAAGTCCCAAAAAATGGTATCATGATTATTGCCATTTTTTATGAAAAAATAAATTATATTTACGAGAAAGATATTTTTCCTAGTATAAAATAAATAAATCATAAATAATTCACTACCCCAATAAAATATCAGCCCTCATTTTTTTTTTTTTCTCGCTCTCTTATATCTATTTTCCTAAAGCTAGGAGGGATTATTTTTAAATAAAATCACCACCGCATCTTTTCTTTAATTTTCTTACTTAATAAAGTGATTATTTTCACAAAGATTTAGGTTTTATTTTACTTTTTTGTGTTGTCGTCGTTTTATCGATGTTTGATTTATCGTCACATACGCGATTACCTGTTATTCGGTCGCCTCGGCTAGCAAAGATTTTATCCGCGTGGGGTGACTGAACAACCAAACGGATTTTATCACCAAAAGACATCAAACATATCATCGTGATGTCACAATCCCGAAATACAGATATTCTAATCACTATACTATCAAATTTGTAGGTTTTATACCGATTTATTATGCTATTAACCTAAATATTGTTTCATCATATATGATTTTTAACTATTTGAATCTTGGATCTATCGATCGATCTATTACAAGTTTGAATCAATAATATTATTTTTGCTTTTAAAAAAACCAATAATAATAAGTTTAAGTCACTTAATTTATGATCTTTTTCAAAAAAGAAAACAATGATAAGTTTGGGCTTAATAATCATGTTTTTTTTTTTCCAAAAAGGAAAAAGAAAGAGGGGGAAGCAATCAAGAAATTAATTTCCAAACAGAATGCATTGAATGGAGAGAAATGAAGCCAAGAAAAATGAGGTGAGAAAAGAGTAGGAAGTGTCAACTTTATCCAATAAGTTTTAAGGAGAAAAAAAAGAAAAAGAAAAAGAAAAAAAAAAAAACAAGAGGAGACATAAAGGACCTTTGTAATGGCTGAAAATTCAATGAACATTAATGAGACTTGAGAGGGTTGCAGTCAACAACAGTTATAATGCATGTGGGCTTGCACTTGTGTTGTTTGTGTCCCCACTTAACCATGGTGGAAGGTGGAGAGCTATAAATATGGGCTCTTCCAGCTTCTGCCTCAGAATCCAGCAGAGTTGGAAAAACTTTCTTGGGATGGTATTATTGTATGTGATCAAATAGGAAGTTTAATTAATTGGTTTCTACTGTTGTGGGAGTGTGTAGAAATCAATATTGAGAGAGAGAGAGAGAGATGGAGAGAAGAGGGCAGGGAAACAAGGGGGAGGAAAGTGGTGGTTAGGAAGATTAAAAGGTTGATTGGAGAGGGAGAGCCTCTAACCCTGAGAAGCATGGAGGGATGAGAGCAGCTTCCTTTGTTCTTGGTTTGTATTTTTCTGATGGGTTGAGAAAAAGTTGGTGTAGTTTGTAGGATTGTTTGAAGTTTTTTGATTCTGATGATTTATTGTTGTTTGTTGCTGTTTTGTAGGGCTTTCAAGCATTTGAGATAATGGGATTGCAGCAGTGGGGAACAACCTGATAACATATGTGATAAATGAGATGCACTTCCCCTTGTCAAAGTCTGCAAACATAGTCACCAACTTTATAGGGACTGTCTTCCTCCTCACCCTTCTTGGTGGCTTTCTCTCTGATTCTTATCTTGGGAGTTTCTGGACAATGCTCATCTTTGGATTTGTTGAGCTTTCTGTGTTTCCTCTCTCTCTCTCTCTGGATTTGCTGAGCTTCTGTACTCTTTCTCTCTCTGGATTTATTGAGCGCTTTTGTAAGCCCCCCTCTCTCTCTCTCTCTCTCTGGATTTGTTGAGCTAGCTTTGTGTAAGCCCCTCTCTTTCTCTTTTGATTTGTTGAGCTTTCTTTAAGCCTCTCTTTTTGGATTTGTTGAGCTTTCTGTGTTTCCTTTCTCTCTCTCTCTCTCTCTGGATTTGTTGAGCTTTAAGCTTCTTCTCTCTCTTTGGATTTATTGAGCTTTCAAGCCCTCTCTCTCTCTCTCTGGTGATTTTGTCTTTTCTGACCTCACACTCATTCAACAAAAGTGGCTCAAATCCTCAATGATGATGATCCAAACATACATGCCTTTTCTTTATATTTTATGTTGGGCTGTGAAGGGAAGTATATATATAAATATTCTAACAAAATAATCTTCTTTCTTTATTTTTTTCTTTACAAAAGGGATTCATATTGCTGTCAGTCCAAGCCCATCTCCCCCAACTAAAACCACCAGAATGCAACAACATGGTAGAAAATGGAGATGACTGTATAGAAGCCAAAGGTTTCAAGGCCTTCATCTTCTATTTGGCTCTCTATTTGGTAGCATTAGGGAGTGGCTGTGTTAAGCCCAACATGATTGCCCAGTGGAGTTGACTAATCTAACAGGGACAACCCTAAGCACTCCAAAACCCTCTCCTCCTACTCAGTGCTACATTTTGCCTTTCTCCATGTGGTGAACTTATTGCCCTAACCTCCTCGTTTAAATCAGACCCATCTGCATGGACGTCGGCTTCGGAGATCGGCGGCCGCCATGGCAATGGCCTCATCACCCTCGTTTCCGGCACCCTTTACAGGAACAAGCCACCTCAAGGCACCATCCTCACCCCATTGCACAAGTAATTTTTCATTTCCTTTTCATTGCTTACAACGCAAAGAAAGAACCAGATTGTCAGACTCAAACCTGTATTTATCGAGTTTATATTGGTGGTTAAAGGCATGGTATTTATATTAAACCTAAATCTTATAAACAAGCTTTGTTAAAATTTCATTGCTGCCACATGATATTAGAAACAATGATTTGATAACACTAATGCAACATGCTTATGTGAGTATAAGAGCGAGATTTGATTTACCTGATTTAATTATTTTTTATGCAAATATAGATAAAATAACTGATCAACCTATTAGCTGATTTAAAAGTTTAAGTAAGACCTATTTGTTTTATTGACTTTGCATGCATAATCTGACTAGAAACTGTAATTAATATAACAGTTAGGTAGAGAAGAGTTAGATTTGGATTTAATTATTTTCTTTATGTGCATAAATACATGCGCTAAACTAGATCAACTCATTAGGTCAGATTAAAAGCCAATAGTTAACTTTATTCGCTTATTCACTCTTTATATAATCACTAAACCATTTTTTTTTTTAACGATTTAATGAATTGACCTGTCTTAAAAGGAAAAAAACCTCTCTATTATGACAATTTCCACTATTATTTGTTGGGATGATTGATGAAGAAATCAAAATTGGACTCCCTCTAGTTTTTGTGGCTGCACTCAAGAGAAAGGTTCCCACCTAGTCCATATAAGTCACAAGGCCAGAACCATGTACTGATGATGTATGATTACACGCTGAAATCTAAGTCAGTTTTTTTTTTTTTCATTTCTTCACTTATTCTAATTAAGTTTGCTAAATCTTGTTTTTGTTGTTGTCCTTTTCTTTTTCTTTTATGATATTTTCTAATTTAAGGCTTTTTTAAGATGGAGTTTTATTATAGAATAACATCTTTGTACCAAGAAAATGTCAATTTAGTACATATTTGAAAATAAAAACACCTAATTAAAACCGTAATTTATCATAATTTTTTTCCATTTTCCTGATTGTGTGAGTCTACCCCTTCATCTTAATCTTGTTTTTGTTTTTTGTCCCCTCTTACTTTGCACGATTTTTCCATCACTCAAGGTCTTTTTTTCTCGCATTTCACCATTTGTGAAGATCGTATCAATCCTAAAATAATGCTTTTAAAAATAAAATAAAAAACATCAACTGGGTATATATTCAAAAAAAAAGCTCAATTAAAAGATTTAAACTATAATTCCATGCATCACTGCTTTTAACTTGTTTCTAAAACGATAAATACCAATCACTTATCTCAATTTCTTAAAAAACTAAGACCGTAATCACCAACTACAGTTAAACCGAATTCAACAACTACAGTTTTGATAAAAACACAGTAGTTTGAGCATTATTATTTTGAAACTGAATTTCTTTTTTTTTTTAAAGATTATTTAAAAAAAAAAAAGGCAGCAATGCTATAGAGTACTATAGCAGACCTTCAAATTAATGTCCCTAATGTGTGTGAACAAAAATACAGGTTCCTGGACAAAGCCATCAAGACTGAAGATGGAAACAATCTGAAAGAAAATCCATGAGGCGTAATAGTAGAACAAGTTCAGCAAGTTGAATATACTGCTATCGGTTCCTCCTGATTTCGCCTGCACCATCGTCTCAACGCCATTCCCGCCCAGCTTCAGACGTTTTCTGTCCAGCAAGGGAGTCTCCATGAACACCCACCTCACAGGAAAACTTCCACATCCCCTCCAGCCTCCATCCCTTTACATCATCCTCACTCTAGTCCTCTCTACGACACTTTCTTCGTCCTTTCTACTAGAAAGCTGACATGGCTTGCAGCGAATAGGCTTGGCCTATCTGTTGCATCTTCCTAAGTGTAGCCACCATAGAGGAAGAGAAGAAATGCAGCCATGAATGAGGGAAGATCATATTCCATCTTCTGGATCACTCCCCAGTTCCTGATTTTCGGTTATCCGAAATTACACTGCAGTAGCCTGGTTGAGTTCTACAAACAGTCTAGGAAAGGGGGATGCAGGCATTTTTGACAGCAATTACTTACTTCTCATACTCCTTTGGATTCTACTTGAGCTCTATCACTCTCTGTGGTGAACAAGATCTGCTCAGCCCATCTTCAAGGTTGGCTTAAAGATAAATAAGATTCACAAGATCGCTCTGATCTTTTCTACTGGATGCTGGCGGCCTGAGTCAACTTCGAACTATTTATTCTGGGCAGGGTGGTGTACTATACAAGCCGCCATCTTTCTATCCCACATAAGAGTGATGGTCATGGGGAAGAATTCTTGGGGAGTACTGATTTAATTCCTCAAAAGTTGTTGTAGAGGTTAAGCATAATATCACCTTTACTGATCTAATTTATCTATGAATGTCTGTATTATATTATAGAAACATATATATGTGTGGATAGAAATATATAGAACTGGCAAAGGCTATAGGGCTTATAGTTTTTATAAAGATGTGGGCGTAGGGGATGAGTTGTCTCCACTGTTAAGCAGTTTGGGAAGCTGAATGAGGTGTTATATATGTTTGAAGAGGAAATTAACTGAAAGATGATGAACTTTCTTCTCTCTTTCTCTAATTATCATTATTTACAAGGGTTCCATGGTAGAACCAAAACCTATTTAAGGTAGTACAACAAATTGTTCTTAAATTCTAATTGTATAATTCCTTGATCATGGGGAGAAGCTCATCACCTAGTTTTTTTTCTTTTTTCTATTTTCTGAATCACAAAGAGAATATGCCCACTAACATTTTTGTCACAATCTAAACCACATTGTGATGTGATGCATGTAAATGGACATCATCAAACCCTCTCTAAGAGAGAAAGATATAGATAGAGAGAGAGAAAGAGAGAGAAAAGAGAATCTAATCTATGAGGAAGATGTCTACATTTTTTTGTCTTTTTTGTTCTTTTGTCAATGATTTAACTTTCTACAATGTAACATGTCCTTAAACATGTTTTGGTGCTGGAGATAGAGGGAGGGCCCTCTCTTCCTTTCTGCAAAAACCTTTACAATATTGCTCTCCTCTTAACACCACTGTTTATTGTTCATCAAAGTGTTGCCTAAAGGCCAGCAAATTTCTTCAACCCAAACATACAAACTTTTCATGCCATGAATCACTAGGTTTCTCCACTAGTAGAATGTAATCTACCACCTACTTCTAAATATATATATATATATATATATATATATATATATATATATATATATATATATATATATATTATAAAAAATAAAAAAATAAAAAAAAAAAAAGCAAAAAGAGAAGGTGGATAAAATGGAAAAGACAAAGCAAAGTGGGTATGGTAACCTTTTTTATCATTATATCTCCACCAATCTTGTACTTCTTGTTGTTTCTTAATTGCTAAATACTCAATTAACCACACCACTAAGTATACATTTCCACTAATAGTATTCCATACTGTTGAGTGTTGTTCTTACTACATCACAAAGTGTCAGGCTAGTGACTTCTTTTCTATTAATAGAATTATTCCTTGATTAGATTTTTATTTGACTACATTGTCCTAAAGTTAACTTTTTCAAAAAATGTTTCAAAATAATATCAAAATTAAGTTCTCTTACCATATCATTAAAACCGTAGTTGGTAACTATATTTTTGATTTTTTTTTTTTAAATTAAAGAAGTAGTTGGTGACTTCGATTTTAAGTTTAAAGTTAAAATCGTGGTTAGTGACTAAGGTTTTAAAACATATTTGGTGACTATGGTTTTAGTTATTTTTTAAAATTTAAAACTGTACTCACCAACTAAGGTTTTGATAATATGGTAAAAAAAATTATTTTGGGACAAAGCTGTTGATTATTTATCTACTACCTTATTGAGGGTCCTTTGGGTAGAAACAAAAAACTTTTTTTTTTTTTTTTTTTTTTTTTTAAAAATTATATATATATATATATATATATATATATATATATATATATATATATATATATATATATATATATATATATATATAAATACATCCATAATTATATAAAATATGATTCACAAATAATTTTATAAGTGAAATATTACTGATATATAACAATTTTATAAAATATATTTTAAGGTATGATTATATTAATAAAAACTTAAGCTTTCTAATAATATAAAGAAAATTTCAATATATACTTAAATTCTTTCAATAATAAAATTGTTTTTAAAAGAAGTTATAGTCTATATGACAGGGCTCTTCAATATCAACTTTTAGCTCCCCAACTTAAAAATGATAAGTTCCAAAAAAAAAAATATATATATATAGTATTGACTTATTATCATATTAAATTTTATTTTTTCAACCACCAAATGATGGTTCAAATACAAGACTAAATGTAAAGAAATAAGGCTTTTTTGAAAGAAAAAAAAATTATGTCAGTGAGTGTTTAGGTGGCTAACTTGCATCTACTCCGACTAATCCCATGGAGTCTGAACAAAAGCAGATTCGGGATTTTATATTTAGGGCACCAAGATTATAATAGACTCATAATATACAGTTAAAAAAAAATTTTGTGTCAAGATTATAATTTTAAAAGGGTAAAAAGATTTGAAGCTTTTGTGCTTACTGACACCCCATTACAACACATAGATCCTCTCGAGCTCGGCGTTAACGATCGAATACATCCAATAAAACCATTAGCGAAAAATGGGGTCTTTGCCGGAGTTTTGTCCAAAATAATACATTTAAAAACAAGCAATTATAATATGTTTTTTGAAAAAAATACTCAAACTAACGCGCTCATTAAAATCATAATTAACGACCACGATTTTAAAGTTAAGTTACTTCAACTACGGTTTTAAACATTAATTTGAACATTAATTTCAAAAATCTTATCAGGTATTTAAAAAAAATGTATTAGCTTAAAAAACAAAAGTCCTTTCGAGGCACACCAGGTATCCTAAATTGGTAGTAGTACTCTTTCAAAGTGAGTAGAGAGTACCATTGAGTCCCAAATCCAAACCCTAAAGTTTTAAGAAGTAAGTACTAAGAATGAAGATTAGGTACATTGAACTTGGAAAGTATAGAAAAGGAGGTAAGCATGAGCTGAGTGTTGTTCAGATAAGAATGACAGATTTGATGTGATAATAAAATAATAATAAAAATAAAATAAAATAAAAGTAGCTCAGGGAGATTTGATGTTAAAAAATAAATAAATAAAATAAAAAAAAAGGCTTATTAAAGAAGTGACCCACATCCTGTGATGTTACAACCTATCAAAATCTTATCCTGTTTCATATCAATTGTACTTGGAAATGTTTGTCTCATACTTTCAAATAGCATTTATTAGGGTTCTAGGTAGGCTAGATGACTTGGGGCTATCTCACCAATACATCTTTTTGGAAGATTAAGACTTGGGCCTATTCACCTAGCATCTTTTGAAGATTAAGGGTATGTTTGTTTATGTTTTTGAAACTGGTTTTTTTTTTTTTACATTTCCAATATTAAGGCTAAAACTGTTTGAATTTCTGAATCAAATCTGAGATATCTCATTCCTCATGCTTGTTGGTTTACAGTTTTTAAAATTGCTTTTTGTCCTTGAAACAAAAGAATAAAGACACTTTGATTCCCAGTTAAAAACACAAAAACACAATAAAATATTAATTTAAAGAACAATAATACTTAAAAAAGTAATGTTATCTGAAACTATTTTTATTATCAAATTTTTAGTATTTTTTTTAAATATTATATGTTTTCAAAAAACAAATCAAAATCAAAATATACTCTTCTTATTTTTCTTTCTTTTTTTTTTTTTCTGTGTTCTAATAGTTTTCAAAATCAATAACCAAATCCCGGGCTCCTAAATCATATCTCGCACCCGTGAGAGTCATAGAGTGTGTTAGAAGGGCTAGGCTTGGGTATTGGGTTTATGTCAAAATCATGTTCTATAGATAGAAAAGGTATATGTTCAATGTTTAATCATTCATTCATGTCAGATCTTAGAATTTAATAAATTTATAACAAGAAAGATTCAGAAACCATTTGATATGGCATGAAAAAAGAAATCCTAATCAAAGACAAATCCATTTCAAATAGTGAGAAAAAAATTCATTATTCTTCCTTTTTAAAAAGATTATTGGGTACATACAGACCACAAATCTCACATTCACAATCCTTTGCTCATACTGTGACACAACTGAAAGGCCCTTGTATCATATAGCCAAATAATTTCCACTCTATCTTAAATAGTAAGAATTTGCACATGTTTCATCATTGTCTTGCTTGCATTCAATTTCAGTAGTATTGACAAGACCCTCATCCAAAACACACACACACATAAATATATATATATATATATATATATATATATATATATATATATATATATAACTTCCATTTGCAATAAAAACTGTGCTCAGTTTTCTAAGGGTATTTCTGAAGTTTAGGTTTAATATGCAAAAAACTTGAAAGTCTAGGGTCTTTGTCATTTTTCCCTATATATATTTGAGCTCTCAAAGACCTTTGAAAGGACTTCTCAACAAGAAACAGCCACAAATCTTAAGTGCTGCCAGCAATAAGATTCTTGAGATGGAACCAACAAGGAAAGGGTGAAAAGTAAAAGAAATAAAAAAACAAGGGCAAGGTATTCATTGTAAGAAGAGAGTGTTTGTCAAGATTAAAGTATCCGTTCAGTAAGGTAAAGCATCTCTAAACTTCTATGTTGAACTGGTTAACTATGGCAAGATTCGAAGAAGTAATGATGATGATATATATGAATTCAGAAAGGGTTTTGATCTTTAATCGTTTATTCCTCGACGCTTACCTCCCTCTTGAGATGGCGTTCTCTTCGAAATTTGTCAACTTTCCTAATTCTAGTCACACTTAACCTGCGCATTAGGATCATCAGGAGACTTGAAGATGCTTTCGCGCTTGCGGCCAGAAAAGAAACCGATCTGGGAGTTTGAACACATTATAGAAACAAAGAAGAAAAGTTATATATATATTAAAAAACAAAGGCAGGGGGGTGTGGTGAGGAGATAAGAACAATGTAGATCAAAGTAGGACAAAAGCTAACAGAGTGAAGGAACTGATGTTCTACTGTGAAGAACAATTAGGTAGTTCTGTTGGAGTGGAAATATGAGGGCTCAATAAAACTAGAAACTTTTATACTCAAAAAATTGTTTCAAGAAACAGAAAATGAAACACTGAGGAACATATGTTTCGTGGAGAAAAGCAGCTCAAAGCCAAGGGAATACAATTCCCTAAATTCATCCTTCCTATGTTTCTCAAGCCTTTTATTTCTTTAATAATTTCATGTTTATTTTGCTTGACCTTAGCAATGCCTCTACTGGCTTTGTCTAAGTTTCACATCAGACTGTATAGTGTTGATAACGCAAATAAACACCAATTTGTGGAATTGGGCAAATTTGTATAGTGTTGATAACATGAATTCTTTAGTGGCCTTTTTTACTTGGTTGGGGTATAGGTAGGGTTGCTGATTTTTGTTGGTAGGTATTCTGCAGCGCTTCTCTCTGGCTGTTTTTGTTCCCATTTGGCTCCCTCTTGTATACTCTCAGTGTACTCTTTGGAACCTTTTGGTACTCTTTTGATCAATATACTGTTACTTATCGATCAAAAAAAAAAAGTTTCACATCGGACTGGGAGTTTCCCAGCTTCACGTTTCTCATATATATTCTAAGACATTGGCGATGTCCATTTCCCATACAAATTTCTCATAAAGCTTTTCCCATGCATTTCCTAGCTTTTCATAGGTTTGATATGTTTTTAAAAGTAGCCTAAGTGTATGCATATATTTACCCACCTTTTATAGGGAGCAGGAAAGGTGGCGGGGAGGCAGGAGATAGGATGGCGGTGAACAGGTAAGAAATTATATCATAGAAGGGTAAAATAAAAGGGATGAACCTGAGCATGCAGGTAGCATACAAGGAAAGCCCAAATGGAGGAAAAAAAGGAGGCGGCCATGAGACAGGAGGAAAGATGCAGGCCTCAGGCCAACCACAAGCTATTTTTAAAATAAAAGAAAAAAAAACAACAGAAGACGTAAAAAATAGTTGTCAACACACCTTTTTAGTCTTTCCTTTGGTTGTCTGGAACTGCTGCCAAGCATTCTATTTATTCTGTGTGACTTCGCTGCTCAAACCGCATCTTTGACTTGTAAGCATGAATCTTTTTTCGCTTAGCGATTTTCTGCAAATATTAAGGGCAATAACCATATCATCATAGTTTCTTGACAAGTAAAAGACAACCAAGGACAATGAAACATTCTAGGTGGGTGCAAGTAGACTGCCACTCTAAACAAACTCATCAAATTGACCTCGAAAAAAAAACATATGGTTAGTGGCTGGGGAGTTGGGAGGATGGCTTCAAAGAGATGCATCATTAGTGGATTAGGAAAATGGGTCCTTATTTTTGCCCAAAGGTGATACTTCAAGAATAGAACAACCAGAATAGTTTATTCTAAATCATACTTAAAAAGCATGTCCAGAAGGGAGGCACTCTATCGATAGGAAGGATGGCCAGTTTTGGACAAAAGCACCTTTTATTAATGTTCACTAACCATTTCTATAATTTGGACCAAAGGATGTGAAATGTGATTTAAGCTTAATTTAAGCTAATTCAATTAAAAATGAAGGATATAATGTCAGAGAAATACGCCATATGCAAGACTTTAGTTAGCTGTAACTCATTCGAAAAATATATTGGTGAAAATTAAAATAGTAACTCATTACCCACCACATCTTCAGATCACTAGTCTTAATACGGCTTTGCCGGTAAACTTCGCGATTGGAAGTCAGTAGCAGCAGCTTGTGCAATCTTCCTTTGATTGCCTGTTTTGTAGCTTCTGCTTGCTTCTGCTTCCAGCAAGGCATTTACTTCCTTCTTCAATTAGCCTTACATTGCCAGGGTCTACCTGAAATAGCCAATGTTTGTAAATCACCATGGTCTTTCATTTGAAAACTAAAATACATGAACAATAGTCAGGCAAAGGATGAACCCCAACAGTAAATTATATTATTGGAATTTCTTTAAGCTAATCATTCCGCATCACCCCTTCAGTAAGTGAATCCTCCCATTCAAGTGTGTTCTTCTATCCTAATATTTCTGAAGAAATCGCTGTTATGGGGGATAACCTTGCCTATCACTTCTTAGGTTACTATAGAGAACAGTTATTGCTTGAAAGCAGACATTTTGTGGCAGCTGATTTATGCTCGTTTTGATGTGCAGTGGATTATGCATTCTTCAACTAAGATGCCCTTTGATTTGGCACAGGAAGGAAAGAAGAGAAAAAGGCTTAAAGGGAAGCTCCTTCGTGTTTGTTTTTGACCATCTGAGGGAGAAAACATAGTTGTTTTGAAATTAAGAAAACATGGACCAAACAATTGAACATTCCTTCATACATCTTTTGGAATGGCTAAGAGGACATAGGCTGTTCCTTGTCTATGTTGGAGTTTTTTGATTTGTCAGGTCTCTCTATATAGAGAGGGTGCTGTTTTTTTGTGTCTTCACACCTCTTTGGCCTTTTGGTGTTTCACATATACATTACTTTAAAACCACATTTCCTTTCTTACGACAATTTTCTTTTATAAGTATTTTTATCGGCATGTTTACAAGTATTTTCTTTTCATTGACAATTTCTTTTATAAGTATTTTTTTAATTGGAATTTTATAAGCATTTTCTTTCATTGACAATTTCTTTACAAGTATTTTTTTTATTGGTATTTTTTTATAAGTATTTTCTATGATTGACAATATTCATTATTTACCTATCAAAGAAAAATTATCCATTCAAAATATTTATTATTGAGAAGGATAGTTACTGAAGAAGAGTGGTCAGATAGTATGAAAAATTGGAAGAATAGCGGTCCAAGGCAATGAAAGCTTCCTTTGCACCGACATTACAGAAACAAATCAGGACTGAGTTCAGGGCATAGTTTAAAAAGGCGCGAAAATCTTCTATAGCTTAAGCATAAGGCACAACATAACACATGCACTTGAATGAGGTAAATTTGACCTTTTTTTTTTTTTTTTTTTTATTTTTTATCAGGGAAAGTAAGATGTATTAAAGCCGCTGAATGCACGACAAGAAAGAAAACAAAGGAACTGAGGCTCAAACAGCCTCCAAACTGCACACAAAAGCCAAATTTTGATCTTAAATGCATATCAATTTTATAAAATATGATCCAAAATCCAATTGAATAAATAAAAAATTTAAGATCCGTAAGACATTTATACAGAACATTCAATAAAAAATAAACTATATAAAATTTTAATATACAGTTCGGAATTTCAATAATAAAAATGTTTAAATAAAAGCAATGTCTGTAAGACACAGTTCTTCAACAAGGCACATGCCTAGTAAGTGAGGTGCTATCATACAGTGGTTGTTTTAAACCTAAGCATGGCTTAAGCATTGTTTGAGGGTTGTTTAAATATCTCAAGAAGCAAGTCTTCAACAATACAAGAATACAATGAGAGAAATCATACCTCTTCTTTATTCCCCATTCATCATATAGGAGACATAATACCCATTCGGTGTCAAGGCTTCAATTGTTCCATCATACCTGAAGAATCAACTAATCAAACAAGACAACAAAGAATAAATAAAAATGAAAAATGATCGAATTTGATTAGAAGCAAAGATGTCTTTATTTAACACACCATTCCCCATCTTCACTCCAAACTGCTTGTATTTTTGTGCCAACAGGGAACTTGCCATAATGATCAGAGTCTGGCTCCTATTTGAAGATAATAAAAAATAAAATTAAGTGAGAGAGAAGGCGGAGAGCTCTGGAATCGAGACATATACACTACTAAAGTCAGTCAGATTACTAAGAGTCTTAAATGACCTATCAAGTTAAGGAATAGCAATGTAAACAAAAGGATATCTTGCAGCCAAATGAGCAAAAGAAGCCACCACAAAAAATAAATCTAAGAATTAAAGGCAAACATTTTCAGCGACAACTTCTAGAAGCAATACAAGGAAAAAGAATGGACAAACAAAGCAATGTCATTCATAGCATCAATTTTGTAAGAAGGAACTGCTATTAGTCCACCACAGAACATCATCGTGGTGAAACTGGAAAAATAGGTATGCACATGGTTGAACATACGACACATGTCCATTGGGTTCAAATATGTATAGTGAATTATTTATTATATATCAAATATGTAGAGAAAATTAACAGTTTATCAAAATTTCCACGCAATTGCATGGCTTCTGGAATAAGTAATTAATAAATTAAAGTACATAATTTATATTATATTATAATACTTACTAATCTCTAATAAAGGTTTTCTTCCTTTGTTTCTTATTTAATAATAATTCTGGTACGTCCATGATGGGTTTGGACTTAATACATCCACACAATACAGAAAATACATTTTTAAACTTGAGATTCGTGGTTTGTCCTTCACTTCAGGTGGCAATTATGTCCAAAGCTAAACTGCAGCTGGCCAGAGGAAATTCTCTCTTTTACCACTCAAAATTAAATACTGCTTCTACAAATCTAACGGTTTCACTGGCAACACAAACAAACATTAAAGCAACAATGGCAATGGCACACTAAATACAGATGAAGGATACTTCAAGAATAGAATCACTATCCCATGCAGAGCTTCCCAGACTGGTGCTGGCTGAGAGATGTATCAGCTTCTGTCTCAAATGCTGGTAGAGATATCTCACTTTGCTTTGCAGTTGCCAAGAGTTCTTCTGTTAACCCAATCACCTGCAGCATCACATACTTTAGCCCAAGTCTAGATAGTAAATACAATTATATACATCATAAAGGCTAAATTATTGTGGAATTTCGAACTTCTAATCTCAGTGTCAACATCTGAAATCAGGGGGAGAGAGAAGCAGGCTGGCCATCACGAGACATATCACACCTGCACAGGAACCAAGATACAAATGATGGGCATCTTGATAATACTTCTAATTTTCACACATAGATTTGTTCATTTTCTAAAGTTGCCCAAAGGGAAGATAAGCAGGAGAAATAATCTACCCCCAACCCTCCCTTTAAGAAAACAGAACTCCAGAATACAATCACAATTATCATGTTTAATAGTGCACTTTTTAATATCTACACATTTTTTTAACGATTAGAAGGCTTCTTCAAAAGCTTTCCCTAGAAATTTTATGACTAACTCTCTTCTACAAATAAAAATCTTACACCAGTAGCTGCACCCATATGTTTTTAATTTTTAACCCTTGAAACATACCCCGAATTCAATATTATTTTTAAGTTCTTTTCTTACATGAAGGCTATCCTCACCTTTTTAACCAAAAATCACAAATAATCCACTCACAGTAATTCTTCAGTCATTAACACTGCTTCATTTTGAGTAACAAATGAGTCCTAAAAGAAAGAGAAAAAATCAATATAAAATCAAGAAATATAATTGTTGTGAAAATCCAAATAACCACATGTATGAGAAGTCCACTAATCTTTCCTCAAAATAAAAACTCAGATAGTAAGTTTGGAGGAGAAGAATCTACGAGAGGAAAATTACAAAAAATCAAACAAGCAGAATAAAGTTCAAAATCCAAAGAAAGATTAAAAAAAGAAAGAAAGAAAGAAAAAGACCACAGATGTAAGGAGAAAATATATGTATAAGAATCACCTCTTGAAGCACCTTTTCCATATCGGCAGAAAGATTAAAAAAAAGAAGAAAAATCTGATAAGAAATGTGTAAAGGAGAAGAAACAAATATGGATAAAAAATCACCTCCTCAAGTTCCTTTTCATGTCCACATTCAGAGTTCCCTGGATCATCAACCAAAAGCTTTCTGACCTGTCGTGATGGACGGAGTCACTAAGATAAAACAACATCTTTGGACAACAATACTATAGTTAATAACACACACACACAACTAACAGAGAAAATGTATTAAGGTTAGATGTGTGTATTTATTGGCAGGATCAATTTTGTTGAGAATTTTCAAGTTTTTGGCACTCTAAATATCCCATATTTAGTCTACCTATTTCTAAGAACAGAATAATTTGATAAACAAAGTAATAAAACAGAAAAGCTACAAACGACCTGTATTAATCTCATATCTCTTGAGCCAATATAAATACAAAGAATTAGTCTTGGTAGCTTCCATATCACATCTATCTTCCTAATACAAGTCTGGATAGGAAAGGGAAAATGATACTTCATAATTATGGAGTCATCAGATAAAAATCGTTTATAAAAGGTCTATTATTGTGGATCAAAAGTGTACTGCAAGATGTTAAACTGTCCTCTTCAGATTTTGTAGATAGTCCAGGGTCATGTTAAATTAGCGTTCCATGGTCACATAGTATGCACCAGTGTACTTTGATTTCACCCCTTTTTTATCAAGCACCTTATTGATAGTATGTTTATTCCCCATGAAGATATTAAACAACTAAATAAGACAAAAGTGTGTCAGAACAAAACATCACTCAAGGCCTCCAAGTTTATCTCTAAGTGGCAAGGTTCCGTCCTTCCCCACCCACCCACCAAAAAAATAAAAGAAAGAGTTGGATCAAGACTATGCCAAGTTCAAAACTAAAGAGAAACAAGCTCATGGATTTTATTTTGCAGAAAGGAAAAAGGCGTTTAAACTCACATCATAATCAAAAGTATTAGTTCTACCCAAGGATCAAAATATCTGTGAACAATGATATATCGTAATTGATTTTACTTAAATATCGGAAAATATCGTGGATATTTTGACTAAAATATCGGTAATGGAAAAATTGACAAAATACTTTGGAAATTCATAGAAATACTTTGTTTAATTATAAAAATGGCTAAATAAGCAATATGTAATTAAAGAAGATGATATCTATTTGGTAATTTATCGAGAAATTACATCACAATAGTCATTTAAAACCAAAATGAAGACCGAGTGTGGCTCCATTACATTATTTGACGGCTGATTCCATCTGACGTAAGCATAAGATTCATACCAAGCATATCGTTGTCATAAATAATATTCGATCAGAACTTCCTAAATACGCTTCGCAACATTATATAATTTAACATCCATAAGAATAAAATAATATAATTAATTAACTAAAAATTATAGCATCAAATGAAACTAAAATAAAACTATAGTATAAAAAATAAGATTATAATATAAAATGTTTGCAACATTATATAACTAAGATAACGATTAAGTAAATAAATAATATAATTAATTTAAACTAAAAATTATAGTATCAAATGAAACTAAAATAAAACTATAGTATAAAAATAAGATTATAATATAAAAATGCTCGTACATTATATAACTAAGATAACGATTAAGTAAATAAATAATATACTTTAATTAACTAAAATTATAATATCAAATGAAACTAAAATAAAACTATAGTATTAAAAATAAGATTATTATAATATAAAAATGTTAAGTAACATTATATAACTAAAATAACTATTAAGTAAATAAATAATATAATTAATTAACTAAAAATTATAGTATCAAATGAAACTAAAAATAAACTATAGTATAAAAATAAGATTATAATATGTAAATGTTTGCAACATTATATAACTAAGATAACGATTAAGTAAATAAATAATATAATTACCAACTAAAATTATAAAACAATGAGCTCAGAATGAAAGCTCAGATGATTTGCGATTTATAATTTTTGAGTCAAATAGCTACTGGATTGTCAAAACCGTCATGATTTATTTCTAACCGCTGATTTGATTTGGTTCAAACTCGACCGTTGATCATCATATATCCGTTAGAAATCGACCGACCGTTAGATCAAACTCGTGATTTAAAATCAACCGTTGGATCAAAAATAGCCGCTGGATTTTTCAAAAGAGGACAACTGACTGGCCGACAAAACGAAAAATATCCACAGCCAAGAAACCCGAAAAACGCCAAAAGCAATAAAAACGCCGATATTTTGAATTTATCGAGCAACGGCGATAATATCGGCCCGTATCGCTCCGCGCGTGTACAAAGACGCCCGACAGCTGAAAAATCGCTCCTTTTTCTCGAAAAACGGGCGAAAATCGCCGGATTTATCCCGATTTTGTTCCGATTTTTTGCTATCTGATTTTCCACTCCGCAAATCTTTTTCTGTGCTCGCGATATCCGATTTTCCTCCGAAAAATCGACCACCCCGGGCGATTTTGTCCCCCGGGTTCTACTCAACTCATCATAGCAATGCTATGGTAGGCACTCACCAATTATTTCGCATAATAAACCCAACTCATTTTTCTACCAACTCACCTTTTATTTAATATAAACTCTAAATTTTGGAACAACGATTAGACCCTGCTGAATTAGATAATAAATATCACCAATACCCCAAAGTTTAGCATCCAAAAGAGGAAAAACACATGCAGAGAAATAAACCATACAGTCACACTGACACACAAATCCATGCATACTTTCGTGAGGACAAAACATTAATAATCATTCACTTCCAGATAAATCTAAAGATTCCCGATATTCTGTCCAATTCCTGCTGATAAGGATACTTTCACTAATGTTATTCATCAATATTTTTGAAATCCCACATATCTCAACCTAAAAATACTTCACCACCGCTTACAAACTGCTAGCTCTTCAATAACTTGAATACCTTTTCTCCTTCCTCAAGGAGACCCAAAAACGATTACAAAACCTTCAACGTCAAGGGTCACGGAGAAACGCTGATCAAGTACATCTTCACCATTTATTAATCAAAAAAAAAAAAAAAGTACATCTTCACCATAGAATCCAGACACCCTTGTGAGACCAAGAACCACCAAGATCCCAAGTCATTGCTTCTCCCAGTCACAGGTTCTGCCGAGTTGTTGGTGTCATCGTAAAACTCCCCAAGTTTGAGCTTCATCAACCTTTTAAACACTTCAATGATTGATCATGTCTTTCTTTTGTTTCACTTTTTGTTCCACGATGTTAGGGTTATAAGTATCTTACTCCAATTTGCAGAGAAGACAGCTTTTTTTTTATGGTAAATGTTGCACACGTGTTGCACCAAAAGCATAAACATCAATTGGCAATTCAATTTTCGTTGCAAAAGCCAAAATTCACAAAGCTAGTTCATTAATTGCTCAAAACATACGAACTTTTTTCACATTAACTAATTGAGAGAGAGAGAGAGAGAGGGAAAAGAAAAAGAAGAAGAAGAAGAAAGGAAGAAAGGGAGAAAGGATCATGCAAACAAATGATTTGATTTCCACGTTTTTTTTTTTTGATAAGTAAAAAGCAGTATATAGATGAAAAAAGAGCACACAGCTCCCAAAGAGTACACAAGAGGAGTACAAGGAAACACAATCTCACTCTCACCTATACCCCATCCAAGACAAAAACCCCACCAAAGAATTTAAGTTATCAACATTGTATGACCTAGCCCACACCCACAAGGTAAATTAAAAGATTTCCATCCTAAGGAGCAAGAGGGCCCATTATCAAAAATCACCCTATTCCTTTCTTTCCAACCACAAACATTCCGTGACAAACAAAGCAGTGAGCGCCATCCAAACTCTCTCTTCCGTTTTTGCCGACACTAGCGCTTGCTGTGCAAGGAGAAGTTGTCGAACTGCATTTAGGAACACCCAATTAGCTTCGCACTGCCAAAAGAAGATCCCATAACATCTTGGTTTCTAAACAATGGATAAGCAAGTGGTCTATTGTTTCCTCATTCTCTTCTGTACATAAAAACACCCGCTTACTGCCGTGAATCCCCTCCTCTTACTGTCCAACGTGTTGATCTTTACCCAAAGTTTTCCCAAGCGAAAACCCACCTGGGGGAGCGAATGGTTCCGCATGAATCTACTAGGGAAATCTAAATGGCGAAACATCGCCTACGATACATATGTCTAACTCGGAAGCCATCAAGAATAGACCTTTAATAATAGTCGATCCTCTTAAACAAGCCTAATCTCTTTGCTAGAAGAAATGAAGGAACCTTCCTTCCATCTCCCAATCATTAAAAGGTCTTAGGAAGACTGGAGACCAACCCCCATCCTCCCTTGAATCATCCCAAACATCTGCTACCCTCGCGTCTTTGTGAGCTGCCAAGATGAAGAGTGGGAAGGCATTTGCTCAAGACTTCCGCCTCGCGCACTATGTCCTTCCAAAACCCAAATTCCTCTCTACCATTTCCTAAGGAGGGAATAGTATTTCGAGAAGGTGGGAGTCATTCTTTTCTCGATGTTCTTACTAAGCGCTCCATAACCGCCCCTCGATGTCTCTAGTGTTTCAACCCCAGCCTTCCTCTCCAAATCCTGTTGATCACATTCTCCAAAGAGAATCCTCTCATTAGCAAACCGCCAACACCACTTCTTACACAAAGAAGACTGATTCATCACGGAGGCCTCTCACCCCTAATCCCCCTCTACTTTTCTCTAGGCAAACAAGCCTAATCGACCACAAATGTGGTTTACGCTCAAGATTCCCTCCACCCCAGAGAAAGTCTCTCTGAATCCTCTCCAGTCTAGAACAAACAATCTTTGGCATTCTAAACAGGAGAGGAAGTAAATGGGGAGGCTAGACAAAGTACTTCGAATAAGGGTGAGCCTCCCGCCCTTAAAGATATATTGTCTTTCCAGAGTGACAATCTTTCTAAATCTTTCTTCAATAGGAATCCAAGACCCCAGAGCCTGTGGGAGCTCTGTGGGGAGACCCAAGTATCGGCGGAGGGAACCAACCCTACAACCAAGCTCAGCCGCTAATGACTCCACGTTGTCCACCCAACCTAGAGGAATAATCTCACTTTTGTTCAGGTTAATTTTCAAGCCTGAAAAGGCTTCGAACCACATTAAAGTCCATCTTAAGCACATCAACTGCTCAGATTTGGCTTCACAGAAAATAATAGTATCATCAACATATAAAAGGTGGGAGATGACCATCTCCCTACCATCTCTATCCCCCAACTCGCACCTTAAATATAATTGCCTCAACGCCTCGCTTTTAGCAGTATTAACCTGTGACTCATACCGATAACAAAAAGATATGGCGATAGGAGGATCCTTTGTCTCAGCCTGAACTCCGAAAAAGAACCCAAGAGAGAACTGCTGAAACATGACAGAAAGCAGCCGTGGAGATAATTCAATTAATCCACCTAATCCATTTTGACCCCAAACTCCCACTTTCGAGCTGCCTGTAAGAAAATCCCCACCCGATGCATCATAAGCCTTTTCAATGTCCAACTTACACAAAGATCCTTTCTTCCTTCTAGAACAGAGTCTACAAATTTCATTTGCTATCAACGCTGCATCAAGAATTTGCCTCCCTTCTACAAACGCATTCTGAGACTGGGAAATAATCAACCTCATAACCCTTTTAATTCTGTTGGCCAACACTTTCGATAAAATTTTATAGAGACTGCCTACTAAACCGGACACCTGTCCTTTTAGATCCTCACAGACTTCCCTGGGCACCGTCAACCAAGAAAGTAGCATTAAGACTTTTAACAAATTGCTCATTCTGGAAGAAATCCTTAAAGAAGCCTATAACCTCCTCTTTCACAAAATCCCAACCGAGCACTGCAGTTTATCAAACCATCAGGTCCGGGGCTTATCATCATTAAGCCCGTAGATCGCCGCTAGGACTTCCTCCTCTCGTGAACATTTCTTCCAACTTAGCGATTGATCTCGCGCCAATCAAATTGAAGTGTAATCGTAAGGCTGCACCAATTGCTCGAGGTCGAGAGGAGACTTTGAAAGCACCAACCAGCATTCTTTAACCTCACCTCCTCGACCAGCCTTCACTTATTGATACTAATGCCAGCTCTAATGGATTTCTCCTTCTAAGTGAGAATTTGGCCATCTATGAAAAACCCTGTGTTTCATCCTTCTCAACCAAATCTCTTTGGATTGCCTCCATGATACCTCTTCCAAATCTACCCACTCCTTAAAGTCCTCTCTAGCCTTTTCCCTCTTCTCTGCTTCTTCCAAGGACAACACCTTTTCCTTTTCCACATCATCCCAAAAAGAGATCCTGCTTAAAGCCTCCTTTTTTTTTTTTATCCACTAACAAACTTCTATATTCCAAGCTCTAAAATTCCTCGTAGCCTTTTGCACTCAAGCCGAATAAAACCGTAGGAGCCTATGCGTAGACGCTAATGCTCGGGCCTCATGATATCCTTAAAGCCTTCAAAATTCAACCACATATTCTCAAACCGGAAGGGTGAAGGCCCGGATTTAATCCCATCACTGTCTAGCATCACAGGACAGTGGTCAGACACTGGTCTTGGGAGAGTACTTTGAGTCACTTTACTAAACTGATTTTCCTTAACTGCCACTAAAATCACCAAAGTGACATCCGCCGGTTATTGTGGTCACCCTCCGTGAGGTGACCCTGCAAAGGAAGATCTCTAAGCCCCAACCCTATTAAGAATCCTGAAGAAACGCCATAGAGTGCGATAGCCACAATCCGGGATTGGCCATTCGGGGAAAGAACCATACATTGAAGTCTCTAACAATGCACCAGGGCCCCTCCCATAAGCCTTTCACTGAACCAAGTTCTTCCCAAAACAGCTCCTCAGACCTCTTTAATGCCATGCACTGTAGGCCCACGTAAAAACCATCCTCCACATTTTAAACATGCAAGTAATGTAAAAATGGTCTATTTTTACTCCACCTCAATCTCCACTTTTCTTGTATCCCATAACACTAGGATACTCGCAAAGACTTCGCCCACACCTCCACTCACTAGCCTACCCACCCCAAATCCTCTAACATTCCACGAAAAACAAACTTTAGCTTCCACCTCAACTTTCTTAACAAGAAATCCCCGTTCCTTCCAATTCTAATTTGACCCTTTCCATTGTAGTTTATTGTGCATTCAGCCTTCCTTAACTCCCTCTCACATCTGGGCTCTAGGTCCCCTTCCTTTTATCACCGTGCTGCCGAACATCCATTTTTCTCGCAAAGAATTCCAAATCTCCTCTTTCAAACCCACCGTTAGACCCCTAAAATCGCAATCACAAGACAACTATCTCTCCTGTATTATATCCCTTTGCGCCTGGCTTACCTTAGAAGGCTCCTCACTCAGAGACCCGAGACCCACTGCTGTTTGACCCCCTTCCATAGGAATATCGGCTATCCCCTTTCCCCACTCTCTACCATCAGCCGACACCACCTCAACTGCCCATCTCCTGGGCTACCATACTCATGGAACTCCCCAAGCCCGAGAGCCCCGAAAGCAGAGGCCTACAAAAAACGTAAAATGGGAGAAGAATAATCAACCGAGGGAACCATTTCAAACCTGGAACCTTTCGCATGGATTCGGAGATCTTCAGGGTCATCCTCCTCGGGACACCTAGATACCGCTTCCACTAGAGCAAAAGAACGAGCAGTAGAACATCCCTCTTCACCCTGACCTTGGTGCGAAAACCCCATTAAAGGACAGTCAGGAGACACCACCCCCAGCCCTTCTTCCCAACCGCTCTCAAAACCAGAGGTTCCCCCCAAGCCGGGTCTGCCTTCATGGACATTCAAAAAGGGATCCCGTGCACAAATCCAAGCCTGACCGCAGGGATTCCAAAGCAACTCAGGCTGTACTAGAGCCCCCGTCTCCAAATTTTCTTCTTTGAACAATAAGTAACCCTAGACCAAAGACGCCACATTTAAAGCTTTTTCCAACTTCTATTTCCCCTACACCCGCCTTTAATATCTCAATGAGGGCCAAACAGCTGGGCCCAAACCAAACAGCCCAATGGTTTCCACCCAACCCGCGCCCAAATAAAAGCCCTGTGGGAATCGCTTCAATTTTGGGGCCTCTTTCAAACTCATCGTCATCCTTTGTCCCATCGGGTTTCTACTCCTATCGCATTACCCAAAAATCTCAACCCATTCATCCTAACATTCGCCCAAAGAGAGCCTGGGCCGCTGGTAATCCTTCACCCAAATCCAAGAAACCCAACCCGCTTCTCCTTCCACGTAGGCCCCACCTCTGCGCTTCATTAAAGCCCCTGACACAGAGTTGACCTTAACTGCCCCAACAAGACCCGAGCCCTTCTCCTTTCTTGTCCCACAGCCCTGCACCCTCTGTCCTTCATCATTACAGCTTAGAGAAGGAAGTCCCACTCGCTTAGCCGCGCGTACCACCTCTTCATCTTCTTCCTTTGGATTCTTCCTTCAACCCTGAAATCACTGTGTATATACACCAGCTTACCCAAGGAGGATCTCCCACTCATTTGCGTACTGTACGATCTCGGGACCTTCTAATATATTAACGATACTTGGCCTGGACTTACCTTCCGATTTTATCAGCATTCTAGCCCACTTCACCTCTTCTTCATCTCTCAGAACTGGTTCACGCTACGAATCCTCCACACGGTCACCTAGTTTTCGAGAGGATCTCGAAAGTGTCCATAGATGAAGTGAAGCCCCAACACTGATCCAGCCCTTGCACAAAGCTTTTCCTTTGCCCTTATACACCCGCATTATGGGCTCCACCAAATTCAAATTGCACACCTCCTTTGAAGCTCCTTCGACTAAGGACCCACTTTGCCTCTCCTCGCAGTTAAACTCCAAAAGCGTAAGGTTCATTTAAAACGCTAGTGACTACTCTTCATGCTAAATTCCGCATCTCTAAACCAGCTCCAACTCCTCCGACTTAGGGTAAGGCCCTAAGCAGGTCTTCCACCCACCACAAACAACCTGGGCAAGGATCCTAACTCCTTCCCATGGACACAGTCTCCTACATCCACCCACACCGCATTTATCATGCTTCTGCCTCCTTCATCCACATCCTTTAGAGCGGACTTTCCCCCACATGTGACTATATCCTTTCTGAGGCTTGTACACTTCTCTCCCCCCTTTGTCGGATCTACTGTAGCAGTCCTCATGGGAATATTCTCTTGTCGAGGTTTAAAGCCCAGTCCTCTAATTTTTTCTGCCAGCAAAGTCCAACCATTTAAGAACCCCCTTCCTTCCGGGAAAACCAGCCAATGTTTTTTTCCTTCCCCATCAACAACGGAGCAGAGAAGGAACCTCCCAGCATTGTTTTCCTTACTCTCCAACCTAAAAGATCTTCCATTCTCCCTCCAAGCAAAGGTTCTACCAGCGTGAACTGCACTCTAGCAACACTCTTCAACCCCAACGTGCTTTTCCATCCCCTCTATTCCAAACCGAATCCACGATGCTACACCTCTACACCGTTCTGTGATGAAGCATTTTGCTTTCTTACCCTTGCCTTCCATCGTGAATTCAAATGATTTGGATTCAACTGCGAACCAGTTTCCATTTCTTTCGTCTACTCTCATTTTTGTTGCATATGCTAACTCCAACCCTACAACATCAACACAACCCTAAAGCTTGTGTGCTGAACATCCAATCTTGCTTTACCTAACAGTAGAACCAAACTCTTGGCTCAATTTTTTAGCTCTATCTTAATCATTAGGAGCCACTAATTCTACTCAAAACTAAGTTCGATGATTCTAATGCAAACACATAAGACAGACAGACAAATGGAAATTTTAAAAAAAAATTATCTTTAGGGGTTAACGTGCCTCCATCATCCATGTCCTTGGCCTCAGGTTCTGAAATGTCATTTATTCCTATTCTCATTTCTAAAAAGCAATTCAAATATAGTCATGAATTGGAACAGAAATGAATAGCAAACTCACATAAAAATCTTCCAAATTTCCTTTTCCTTTTCTTCATCAAAATCTCACCTCCAACTCTCCCACTCACCCGCATTTTTTCCCTCGTTTCATAGGAAGCCAAACAGGATTTCAAATTAACCCTAATTCAGCGTATTCCTAACACACCCAAAAACAAAAAACCCTGAATTGAAGCAGTATCAGCAAAAGAATAGAAACCCCACATCGTTTGGTTTCCGAGAAACAACAGGAAAATAACAAACAAGGCAAAACTCAGAAACCCCCAATCGGGCTCGTAAAAGTTTTTCTTATTTTTCCTCTTGTCGGCCGTTTCTAATTTCCATCACAACTTTCACAGAAACCAAACATAGCAAATAACTCAAAAACCAAAAATTCAGTCAAAATTACGAATGAAAACCCCAAAACAGAAACGAAAACGAAAACAAAAACCTGTTGAAGCTGATCCTTGTAAGTGGAAAGATTTGACGCGAGTTCATCGATGCTTAGCTCTTCTCCGCCTTGCATATTCTCCTTTCAAAGAATGATTTGGAGTATGTGATTACTTGAGAAGAAAAGAGAGAGAGAGAGAGAGAGAGAGAGAGAGAGAGAGAGTTGATATGTGGATTGATTGTTGAGAGCTGACGTGAGAGAGGAACTCTTAAAAACCCTTCCTTTCAGAAACCGAACCTTCTCATGGGCCTTTCAGGTTGTTAGGCCCATATTATGGTGGGCCTTCTAACAGCGGCCCATCACGAAAACATGGGCCTCTTTCGGATGTGAACTTTTTTTTAAAAGTATAAGTTGTTTGGCAGTGTTTGATGATATCTTGTAGTTTCAAGCGATAAAATACTCCGCTTCACTCGGGACATACTCCAGATTCGAATTTTACGGATATCAGAGCATCTGCAGATATTTTTACATGAATATCAATATATCTGAAATTAAACTGCTGCGATTAATCCATACCACGGATCGCTCGTGATTTCAAATTTGAGCATTCAAATATATCTCCGATATATCCTCGATATATCCCGATATATCTCGGATATTTTACCGAAAAATTAAACTAACGCGCGTGTGTGTCACAGACCTGATATTTCCACGATATATCGGTCCAAAACTGATATATCACCGATATCGTGTCGAACATCACCTATATTCGATATATCGAAGATATATTGATGGATATATCGGATATTTTCATCCCTGCTTGTAGCTTAAAAGTGTTTTCCGAATAAAAAATAGTTGTTTGATAATATTTTGAAATGTGCTTTTGTCAAATCATGAGGTGTGGGTTCGGACATACATGAAATACGCTCATACCACACCCAAACTAATTCTCATACAAGTCGGGAGAGATCACAAGGACGATAAAGCTCCACAGCATAACATAACTACATTCTCAAGCTTGAACTCGAGACCACTAGTTAAGCTATAAAAGATCCCGACCATCTCACCATGAGGTGTCTTGATCGGGCCCTTGCACACACGAAAACCGTTCATACCACACTCGGACTAATCACATAGGAGATTACATGACGATAAACCTACCATGTATCACACCAGATTCCCAAAACCTCGAACTCGAACTCAAGCACCATCTAAGCATGAATAACCCAATCCATTTCACCTGCTATTCACTCAAGTGGATGTGTTTTGAGAAGACCTAAGATGTGCGTTTTTCTATAAAACACTTTAAAAGTCTTAAATATTCCTAAAATACCTATTGTTTTTTCTTTACAATGCCTATTTATTTTAAAATAAAACATTTTAAAAGCTTTTAAACATTCCTAAAATATCTATTTAGTTTTCTTAAAATATCTATTTATTATAAAAAAAAAACACTTTAAAGGTTTTCTAACATTCTTAAAATACCGTCCACATGCTTAGCTCAAGTAAAACATTCAAAATTTTAAAAATGAGGATATCTAGAAAAGAGAAGGGTCTCAAGTTCGAGTCTCAATGAGAACAACGACGCCAACAAAATACTTCAAAAAATTAATAAATATTTTTTTACAAAAATAATTAATAAATCATTTTTTGTTTTTTTTTTTACTTCTATTCAATTTGCGTAATATGTTGTATTATGTTCTTAGAATGATTTGGAGTATAAACCTCTCGTAACTCATCCCAACTCTTTACCACTGAGGAAAACCACAAGAAATGATTCTATTAAGAATACTTTTAAATAATTTAAATAAAATTCACTATGACATTGGTATATGTATCGTTGAAGATTTGATTATATGCTTTGAACCGAGTCTGTAAATAGAATATAGCACTACATATTTGAATATGATAACATGATGTCAATTGGAACTTCAAAAAAGAAAAGGATATAATATTAATTTGACACATTTTTTTTTTCTCAAATCATGAGATATTTTGAGCAAACCCAGGCATAACGGAAGCGCGCATTTTAAGCTATGTTCATACCAAGATTAATCCTCGTATCAGCCTGAGGTCATAAGGGCAGAAGCCTACCACATGTTACGCCAGATTCTCGGCCAACTCGAGATCGCTTGCTAAGCTAAAATATCTCAACCATTTTTACCTTACATATTCGATGGCAAGATTCGACACTATCAATATGAATTTCCTATTTCACTGGATATAATATTTAAAAATATACATATTTTCTCTTACCATAATATCATATTCTACCAATAGTTTGTTTGCCATATGCAGTAAAATGTTAGATAAAAATGATAGATTTAATAATTTCTTGAGAAATCGGTTTAAAAGGCAAAAAAACGAAAGTTATTTACAAAACTAAACTTTTACAAAAGTAATCTTGAAAATGTTTTGTTTTACACAAAAAAGTTCCTAAAAGTATAAACATAAATCCCCGGCATGATAACAAAATGATCAGGATCATTTTGTCCAATCCCCACATTATAACTAAATGCTTAAAGGCATTTTTGTCGGAAAATATGTCTTTTTGTACTTGTGTTTGGATTTCAAATAGATTAGTTTTGCAATTTTTTTTTTTTTGAATTTATCCATTTTAAATGATTATCCCTAACTTCTTTGCCCTCAACATGACGAAATATTTAAAAAAAAAAAAGGTTTAAAAGGGATAAAAACAAAAGTTATTTTCAAAACTAATCTCTTGTAAAAGTAACCATGAAAATGTCTTTTTGGGACAAAAATGTCCTTAAAAGTGTAAAGATAACTCACATGATAACAAATGTACAATGTCATTTTGCCTAATCCCACATTATAACTAAATGCCTAAGGACATTTTGGTCCAAAGAGATTCTTTGTACTTGTATTTGGATTTCAATGAAATAGGTTAATTTTACAATTTTACCGAGATTTGTCCATTTTAAACGATTATCCCTACTTCCTTTGCCCTCAAAATGACCAAAATTTAAAAATTTGTCATCTCAACTATAATATGCTAGCTAGCCAAAAAAAAAAAAAAAAAAAACTATAATATGTTAGAATTTTGTTCTATACTTGTTTTTTCGGATATGTCCTCAACGGATAGTAATAGTGATCGATGTTCTAAAAGGTGGAAAAGTCGTCCCCCAGGCACGCCAACATAACGCTAGATAACGCATCGGGACATAAGAAGACTTAGAAAAAGACGACAATACTCACCTATGTGCTAAAAGGTGTGAATCTTTGTTTAAGTTTTTTTCTAAAATTTATTTTTAAAAAAAAATGTTAAAAACACCATAAGAAATTAAAAATAAAAATAATAATAAATATTTTTAAAAATTGAAACTTTTTAAGATTAAATTTTATTTAAACAAAAAATGAAACATAATGTATAAGGATTAAGAAATTATAGAGAAATTTAACAAAAAAAGGAAAATGAAATAAAATAATATTTTTTTAAGCAAAAGTGGGCATCACACAATTTTTTCATATATAGAGACCCACATTCTAATGTTTAAATAGGCCAAAGAGAAAAAGCTTTGTCGGTTATTCCATTAACTTGCACCTTCAAGACATAATTTTTCAAAAAAAAAAAAAAAAAACAGCACAAAGAAAACTAATGCAAGAAAAAATGCAAGAAAACTACACAAATCCAAAAGACGAAAGTTTCTTTTACACGGTTACTCCTTCGCATTATAAGCTTAAAATCCATGATATTTGCTTTTCTATTTCTTCTTTATTTTATTATTATTTTTCCTTTCTTTCTTTGTTTTTTCTCTTTCTTTCTTTTTTCTTTTTCTTATCTTCTTTTATTTTTTAAGATATGATAATTGTAGTCTATATGTTAGTCATTTGATACAAAGATTAAATAACAATTTGTATTGAGAATTATCTCCAATGTATGTTACTTAAAGGTTATATATATATAGTATATATAGCACATATATATATATATATATATATATATATATATATATATATATATATATATATATATATATTTATTTATGTTATTGTTTCTAGTGTTTGATAAAATGTGTAAAAGAGGATTATTTATGCACTTTAAATCTTTTAATCACTGTTTAATTTTAAAAAACTCTTGTGAGTTGTGATTATTACAATAATAATTAGTTACTTTTTTTTTTCATATGCATGTTTTACACTTGTATTTTATTTAGTAAAGTTAGTTTGTTTTATTGAATTAAAATTTAAAATTGCACATATTATTAAATTTTGTAGGAATCAAGGAAACAAAATAATTCTTCCGTTGCATTTAATACTAGTGGCAATAAAAAATGACTCCGGAGATGTTGGATGGGAAACCTCAATTCTTGTAGATCCTAGTAATGCTAATGATGTAAAATGCATATTATGTGGTAAAGTTACAAAGACAGGAATTAATAGGCACAAAGTCCATATAACCGGTATTAAGGGGAAGGGTGTGAAACCATACCTTAGAGCAAGTGAGAAGCAAAAAGCCAAATGTCGTGATGCACTTCAAGAGAACAAATCTAAAAAGGTAGAGAAGCTATTGAATGTGATTATGTTTTTGTCTACACGAGAGGAAAAAGAAAAAGAAGAAGAAGAAATTTATATTATCGAACCTATTAATGTGGATGTCATGGATCAATTTGTAAGGTCAATCAAAGCTGATGATGCTTCTATGAGTGCAAGTAAGAAAATGAAACAACAAAATGTTAATGATGTAATTTTCAAGAAAATATTACTTAAAGTTCATCAATATTTAGCAAGATGGGTATATGAAGTCGGGATTCCTTTTAATGCCATTGACAATGATAGCTTCAAAAGATTTGTTGAAGTTCTTCGTCAATATGGTCCGGGTTATACTCCTCCTTCTCAATATCAAATAAGGAGCCACTTTTGAAGGAAGAGGTGGAGAGAACGAAAGAAATACTCAAGAAGCAAGAAGAATAGTGGAAAAATAATAGGTGTTCTATCATGATCGATGCTTGGAGTGACAGAAAAAGAAGTATCATGAATTTATGTGTGAATTGTAAATTATGAACCACATTTCTTTCTTTAAAGGAAGCTTCAGATGATGCTCATACCGATCAATACATATTTGACTATGTCAACAAATGTATTAAAGATATTGGGTATGAAAATGTGGTTCAAATTGTGATCGACAATGCTTCCAATAATATGGCTGCCACAAATTTGTTAGCATTAGAATGGCCTAACATCTTTTGGATATCATGTGCTACTCGTACTAAACCTTGTGCTTGAAGGAATCTCTAAACTTCCTAGCTTCAAAGGAGTGATTAATAAGGCCAAATCTTTCACTATTTTCATCTATGCACGTCATAAGACTTTGGCATTTATGAAAAAGTTTAACAAAAAAGAAATTGTTTGTCTGGAAGTCACTAGGTTTGCAACTTCTTTCCTAACACTGCAAAGTTTGCTTGATAAAAAACAAGAATTAAGAAATATGATGACAAGTAATGAATGGGATAACACCAAATGATCAAGGAGCAAAAAGGAAAAAGAAGCATTTGATATTGTCGTTCCTGATTATTTTTGGAACTCAATAGAATTGTGTTTGAGGGTATTCACTCCATTAATGAAAGTGCTTAGACTTGTTGATGGAGAGGAGAAGCCTTCAATGGGCTTTGTTTATGGAGAGCTACTAAAGGCAAAGGATGACATTAAAAATATATTGAAGAATGAATGTGACTATACAACATTATTGATGCAAAAAGCAAATATTGTCTTAAGAGTCCACTTCATACAACGGCTTACTCTTTGAATCTGTTTTATTTCTTCAAGAACTCACATATCAAAGATGATCCATTGATAACAAATAATGTGATCATTTGTGTAGAGAAATTCTTTCCCGATGCTCAAATGCAACTGTAACACCCCAAATTATACCCAAATAGTTTTATTACATGTTTAGGGTATAATAAAAGGCAAATTTGTCATTTTCAAAAATCTAAGTGCTAATTGTGAAAAAAGAAGAAGGTTAAAATGGTAATTAGCCAATTAAGGGACATTAAGATGAAAGATTATATGTTATTATGGAATATTGATAACTTGAAGTGCAAATGAAATAAGAATGGAGGACTAAAATGCAAAAAAGAGAAAACTAGGGCCAAATTCCCTTAAAGCCAAACATGGTCTTCTAAGAAAGGGAAATTTCCCATTTTGTTTGGCTTAGGTTAGGGCATTTCCGATGGAAGAGAGGAAGGAGGTCATTTGGCTTTTGTGCAATCCATTGTTTTGGCCCTCTTTTCTCAAGGAAAGTAAGAGAATAAAGCTCGGTTTTGAAGATTTCAGAAATTCTTGAAGAAGATCTCAAGGAGAAGGAAGAAAATGAAAAGAAAGAAAAGGAAGAGGTTAGAGCTTGATATGTTGGCAAGTAGATCTAAGGTCTGGGATCCTAACCTTGTTTGTGTGTATATTTTGATTTGGTTGTGTTGTTGTTTTTGCCAGGGCCTCTAATGAGGAACAATTTCAGGTGAAAAAGTAAGTAGGTCTTATGGGGAGATGCCTGTCAAATTTTCTCGGCTACTTATGATGGTTCTTGTTTTCTTGGGCCAGAATCTTTAGCCCTGTGCATCGACCTCCAAACTAAATGATTCTAGTTTGTATCGAAATTTAAGACCCATGACTATATTTGCCTAGAAGAGACCTAGATCAAATTCCTATCCTAAGACCCCTGAAATTGAGTTTGAAGTCGCCATCTAATACCCGAACCTGAGTAATTCCTATTGTTTCTGAATCATAATTGAAATATATTTATCCAATAATGTGGAAATAAATTTTGTACAAATTAGACATCTGGGAGAACAACTTTCTTGAAGAAAGTATAGCCAAATTTAGCCTCTATTGCTACCAAAAATTCATCAAAGTAAGGGAACAATGTTGTCCCTGAAACCTGTCTCGGAATAGTCTGGATGTTAGGACCGTATCTCTCAATTTAAAAGTCCAAACAACCTAATTTGTGAGCTATAGAAAAACTTAAACATAGAAAATATTTGATTAGGAAGATCACTTTGTCTAAAACAATCTGTTTATGTTAATTGTAATAAAATGGATCTTAGACTTTGCTCTGTACTGTTCTCACAGCATATTTGGTTTATAAATGTAAGCATTCTCGTTTAACCTTCTTAGATGATGCCTGATGTGAATTAATGCATTAATGTTATATGAATTAGTGCAAGTCCATTAAAACGATCATGATAAATATGTGAAAGAACCTATGTTAAGAATACTGGTATGACTAATCTGTAAACATAAATAATTGAATGCCTATTTATACTCGGGTAGTGGATGATAAGACGTCTATGCGACTGATGTCAGCCTTACCATTTCATAAGCCCCGCTTCAATATTATCAGTCTCCGTCAGGGTCATACTTGCTATGTTATCACCGTCCACACAATGGTGTACCTACTGGTACTTATTGTTATGTTTCTCGTTATCCATTTCCACAAGACGCATAAGGCTTCTAAGAGTAAAAATATATATATATATATATATATATAAATAATAACGACAATGCCGTGATGCAAACGCTTCCAGATATATGTATTACGTAGTAATGAACAATAAGAGCATGAAAATGATTAATATAATCGACTATTATGGTTTTGTGATCAGTTATACTTATTTGTTATGCTATGACAATGAATGATGTATTGTCTTAAAACATGTAATATTCGACAAGATCACTTGTTTAAAAACAATCTTGTTTACAAGGTTATAATTGTATGGAAAATTTGACTTGACTGCCTCAGATTGTTCGTGCACATTTTAGTTTATAATGTAGCATTTGCCTTAACTTCTGATGATGCCCGATGAATTAATGAATAATGTTATATGAATTAGTGCAAGTCCATTAAAACGATCATGATAAATATGAAAGAACCTATGTTAATACCGGTATGACTAATATGGAACCATAAATAATTGAATGCCTATTTATACTTGGGTAGTGGATAGATAGCAATGCCTATGTTATCTCCACGTCACAGCCACTATCTATGTCTCCGTCATTATTATCAGTCCCCGTTAACACATTGAAGAATATTACTGTTCACACATGGTGTACCTACTTCGCAATTTCTTTATTGTTATGTTTCATATCCATTTCCATTGGAAGATGCATGTATAAGGCTTCCTTGCTTATAAAAACAAAAAAAAAAAAAAAAAAAAAAATATATATATATATATATATATATATATATATATATATATATATATATATATATATATATATATATATATATATATAAATAAGTGTATGTGCTTCCAGTATAATGTGCTATGAGTAATGAACAATAAGAGCATGAAAATGATTAATATAATCGAATTATTATGGTTTTGTACGCTTTATACTTATTTGTTATGCTATGACAAATGAATGATGTATTGTCAAATATATGTCCATATATATGATCGAGATTTATGACGATAGTGGTCGTCCATTTTATATGGTCACTACTAAGCTATAAGCTTAGCACGATTGTTTTGTCCAGGTAGTTTTTGGAATTGAAGCATCGCGAAAGCACATCTTACATCTGGTTTCTGTGGGCCAACACCACACCAATGTGACTTATCGGGTGAGACTAATTTCGAGAAATATCAGACATATCATATTTTCAGATGGCATGTAAATAATAATTTTACATAAACCCTATAGTGGGCTTGCAATATTTTGTAAGAATATGAGTTTAAACTTTTATAATTCGATAAGTCTAAGATTTTCGTAAAATTATAACTGGATTAGAAAATTCATTGTCGATTTATATGCTCTAACTGCGCTTCAAGTTCCCAAGATCGTGACAACCCCTCACCCGACAGCGGGCCCCTCCACATCGATGGAAGGTGCATTGTGTTCCAGTTGAGGGCATCATAGCAACATCATGTGATAAATACCGAGTTACAAAGGTACACTAAAAAAGAAGGTGCATTTGGAAAAAAAAAAACTAGCAATAAGTGGATGTGAGAACAATGATGCGAATTATAATCCGGTTATGTTGATATTATTCTATTTTTTTCTTTTATGTTAATATATTAAACATATACACACCCCACATATATATATCATATTACATATAACAATTTTCTCACTCTCTTTCTAGTATATATATATATATATATATATATACACCAGTTAATTGATAGAACTTCTATGGAAATGAAACACCAAATTTGAAAATAACGGCAAAAAAGATCTTTGGTTTAACTACTAGTTCATCGGGGGTGTGAAAGAAATTGAAATGTCTTTGAAGGAGAAAGTACTAATTACATTGTTATATATTAAATTATTACTTTGCTAGTGGTTATGAGGTACTAAAATTTTCTAACTTCTTCTTATGTAGGTGCACACCAAGAAGAGAATTAGACTAGACACCGTAAGAAAATGATGATGAAAATTGTTACCACCTAAAAAAGGTTCTAGAAATGCTCAAGTTGAAATTAGGGAGCCCGAAGAAAATGATTTTGTATCGGATGACACTAAGATGAGTCGATGAAGGTGTATATCGACTAGAGTCCGATAAAGAATTAGACAAGAGTTAGATTATTGTAATAGTTAAAATATATATTAATATAAGAATTATTAGGTACTTGTAGGTATATATGTTTTGAAACTAATCTGTTATTGGAAACTTGGAAAACATGAATTTCCATAAATCTATTATGATCAATTACAAGTTAATTCATGTTTATTACACATACAAAGATAATATAGACTTGTATACATTTTAATATTTAAAATATGAATTATTTTGTTTATTTAGTAGCCTTATAATAATTAAAATAATAATATAATTGTTAAACATCTTTTCACGCCTAGGCTTCGCATTAGCATGCCTAGGCTTATAAGGCTTAAGGCTTGACCTTGCCGCCTTGTGACGCCTTACGCCTTTTAGAACATTGTTAGTGACTAGTGAGTAGTATTTGTCTTTTGGGTTTATTTATTTATTTTTTATTTTTGAGAAGTATCTTTTTTGATCTTATTTTCCTCGTACTCAAAATAATTGATTTTTACAACATAATTAAAAGAAAAAGAAAAAGAAAAAGAAAAAGTTGTTAAGGACTAGTCTCCTAATCCATTTAGGATTCTTTTCATTCTCTCTTTAGTCTCCTAGTTAGACTCTAACCTTTAAGCTTTTCGCCTCTCTAACACTAAGAGTATATATACGTATTTTTCTTCCTTGTAAATTAATGAGAAATGTAATTCATTTTCTCAACACATTTTAAAGTCATATAAGAGTTCGAATATTGTGTTAGTATTGTTGTGTGGTCAATTCCGACGACCTCCATCCAACGAGACCAGGCCTCAATCCAAACAGATATTAATCGGGCCGCAAAGCCTTCCTGGGAGCCACAACCACTGTTAGAACAATCGGTTGCTGAAAATTTTTTCGACAACCCTTACTTCGGTGTGTGGACACTCCACCCAGATTGTCGAAGCATAAGCTCCCTCGTCGATAAAAACTCCCAGATCGTTCCCACGCGCCAAATACATGAGGGCGAAAGTGACAGATCTCCTCGATCGCGACTTCACCACCCGAGTTGCCTGCCGCACCCACAATCTATGTCCCCCGGTTTTCCGATCCAACATCTACATCCGCACTTCTCCTTTGTTTCAGGTCCGATAACCATACTTTTGCGGTTTCTTCATTTTTCCGACAATTCAACGACATCCACGTGATTTCGGAGTTGTTTTACCTCTAACCCTCTCTTTGTTTCATCCTTTAGACTTCTTTATAGCGTGATCTCTTACTTTTTGGTTTCTATGGCTACCAAAGGTTCAATCTCTTCTCCCATTTTGGTTGCATATGCTATTATTACATCGAAGAAATTAGTTGCATACCCCTGTTGCACTAAAGCATCCAAATCTGCATCCATTGCATTTGTTGCCTAGACCGATAATGCATCTGCTTGCCTTTCACATTCCTCTGAACCCTGGATTCTTGATTCTAAAGCCTCTGATCATCTTTCCGATAATGAGGATATTTTTTCTTCTCTTACCTTTACTTCTCCTTTACCCATTGTTACTTTGGCTAATGGATCTCAAACCATAGATAAAGGAATCAATTCGGCATGCCCTCTTCCCTCCTTACCCCTTACTTCTATCCTTTATGTTCCTGATTCTCCATTTAATTTGATTTCCATCAATAAGTAAACTCATGATCTTAATTGTTTGATTACCTTTTCTAATCACTCTGTCATATTGCAAGACTGCACATAAAGGACGATTACATAAGACGGGAATCTCATGGCCTTTTCATCTTAGTCGCCTCTTCTTCCATCATTAAGGCTTCTATGGATACTCCTCTCCTTATTCACAATCGCCTTGGTCATCCGAACATTTCAAAGCTTCAAAAACGGTTCCTCGTTCTTTCTACTTGTCCTCAATTGGAGTGTGAGACAGCAATGGAAACATTATACTGTGGTCTCATTTCCAAAACGTCTAAATCACCGGACAAAGTCTCATTTCGAGCTTGTTCACACTGATATTTGGGATCCTTCTCGGGTTGAGTCTACCTTAAGCGCTTCGGAGATGGTTACTTTTATAAATGATTATTCTCGATGTACTTGGCTATTTTTAATAAAAACTCGTGCTAAGTTATTCTCTATTTTCCAGAAGTTCCATTCTGAAATTCGAACTCAATTTAATACTTCCATTTGTATCCTACGAAGTGATAATGCCAAGGAATATCCTTCTACATTAGTCTCCTCCTTTCTGTCATCACATGGGATTCTTTACCAGTCCTCTTGTGCTTGCACTCCTCAACAAAATGGAGTGGCTGAGCACAATAACCGTTTAGTTGAAACCGTTCGCACTCTCTTACTCTATCATAAGGTTTTTCAACGTTTTTGGAGGGATGCTATCTTAGCTGCTTGTTATTTGATTAATCGTATGACATCCTCCATTTTGCATGACTTATCCCCTATATTCTATCCTTCCGAATCAACCTCTCTTTCCGCCTTCCTCCTCGTGTCTGGGTTGTGTTTGTTTTGTTCATATTCTTACCACTCGGGCAAGACAAGCCTCGCCAAGCAACCAAGTGTATCTTCAAGCTATTCCCGACTCAGAGGGGTTATAGATGTTATCTCACGCATACAACCGCAGAATTCATCTCTATTGATGTCACTTTCTTTGAGGGTTCCTCTTTCTTCTCCTTTGAAGAGCATCCTCATGTTTCGAATGTCTTACATGTCCCTCTTGTCTTACCACATTCAGATTTCCTTTCTCCACCTACGGACGCTGTGACTCGACCACATCAAGTTTATACTCGTCGTCCTTGTCCTCCGACAAGACCTCTTGCTGATTCATCTTCTATGCCACCGTCATCTCCCCGCTCTGCTCCAAGAACCGTCGATGATCTACCTATCGCCATTCAAAAGGTAATTGTTCTAATTTGTAAACCCACATCCTCGTTTATAATTTTCTGCTATCATCGCTTATATTTACCATACTTCATTGCTTCCACATCGTCTGGCTCTATCCTTACAAGCACTAGCGAGGCTCTCTCTATCCGTTGGAAACTAGCAAATGGTTGAGGAAATAGATGCTCTTTCCCCTCCAATGGCACATTTGAAATTGGCCACTTTCCTCCCAAGCCCCCGTCGGCCAGTTGTCGCGAGTACAGCCGGGGCGCTGACTTGATGGCCAAGTAGATCGGCTTAAGGCACATTTGGTTGCTAAGGGGTATACTCAGCAATATGGCTTGGACTATTATCCAATGGCCAAGATTGCCTGCTCGCTTGCTTTCTCTATTGTTATACCACGGCCCATTTTCGCTTGGATATCAGCACGTTTTCCTCACTGATCTCACGAGGAGTGATATATGAGTAACTCCGGGTATTGTTAATTGGTGGAAGTCTAGTTTGGTATGTAAGCTACGTCGTTCCTTATAGGGTTTGAACCCAGAAACCCGAGCAAATTTAATTTTTATGAAAATTGAGAAAATATAAACGCTAAATGTTACTTCAGCAAGCTCAAAATTTCTGGGATGAATGACAAACGATCTTCACCGTTGATCTGCCTCACGAAATCTAGTTGCCTAGAAAGATTTCATTAATTCGGTGACACCTGATTTTCGCGATTGGCTGTATGATGGTTATTTAGTGACCCCTCGATGAGATTTAAAACTTAATCTCGAGTTAGAAAATAACTTGTAAGTAGCTTCATTTAAAAATAAATTGAACTTGAACCGGACGAAATGAATCAAGCTCTGGTAGAAACGAATCCGAAGAAGATCACGGACACGGGTACCATGAAGGCCACATACTTAACTTAAAATAAGTTAAAAAGAAAAACAAAAAGGAAGAAAGGGGGGGAAAAAAGAGAAAAGACGGAGAGGGAGAGAAGAAGAGAGAGAGAGAGGAGAGAGAAGTTCTTCCTTCTCTCTACAATCTACGGAGATCGGGTGATCGTCTTCCGATGGACCAAGAACTAAAGTCAGAGTACTTACGAGGCTACGCAGGACATCCTGGAACTCCAAGTTTCCATGAGGTTTCGTGGAGGGAGGTCTGTAGTCGAAAGCTCGAAGCCAGGAAATGTCCCATAACTTCCTCAGCGCCAAGCCACACTTCAAGAGGTGTGGATTCTTCCTACTTTGGTTTATTTTCCATTCCATGGGCTGTTTGGTTGAGTTTAATGCCTCTAAGGGGGTTGTTTGGTCTCGCTCTATACTGTTTGGCAAATTAATGGGTTATGGGAATAGTGCTCTGTTTTGACCCTATATGATGTCTAGTTTTTAGGGCTGATTTTCGGTTAGAAAAATGGAGAATTTGGACTAGTATTCTTCAAGGAAATTATAGCCCTATCCGAGAACTTGATGTTAGGCTTTTGAATCACCCAAATTGGACCTCTATAACTCAAGTTATGGTCCGTTTCCCGGGACTGCCCCAAGCTGCCCTATTTTGGCCGAACCTACTGTTCAGGTTTTGGAACTGATTTTCGGTTGGGAAAAAGTGAGGATTTAGACTAGCATCCTTCAAGGAACTTGTAGCTCTATCTGAGAACTTGATGTTAGGCTTGACCACCCAACCCACTTATAACTCAAGTTATGGTCCGTTTTCCACTACTACAGCTTAGGCTGTTTAATAATTTGTGTCCAGATTTTTGCCACAATTCGAGATATATGATCAAGTATATCATCGCTTGAATTGAGTGATACTTGGTTGAAATTGTGTGGAAGTCAAATTGTGTGTTCTAATGATTTGGCTTGAGATGTGCTTGTATGAATAAGGCCATTACATGGCTTATTGTAGGCTAGTTGTGGACATTTCTTGTCACAATTCGGCTTAGAGGTTGATGGATATCGCTACTCTATAAGAGGGACTGTGATGTCAATATGTGTATTGATATGATGACATGAATTGTAAGGATATATTTGGAATTTGTATGCTTTTGATATAAATGTCCAGATGGATGATGGGTAACTACTCAGTAGTAGTGACTCAGATGTCAATGGCGCGTGTTCTCGATATGATGGCATGAATTGTATGATATATTTGGAATTTGTATACTTTTTGATATAAATGTCCAAATGATGCATGGGTAATTATGCATGAGTAGGCATGCACATATATCACTCATCATATATGTAGCATGGAATGAATGAGCAATGGCATGATTGCATTGCATTATACACTAAGATATCACATGACATGAGTGCGAGCGCATTTGCAGAGACGACATCGTGCTCAAGTGCTCAATGGTATGTCATGGGTACATGGTTGATCGATTAATCGTGTTCGTGTCTGATGAAGGGCTCTAGAACATGGGACAATGTCCAAAATGAGTCTCATGGTTTTAAAAAAAAATTGAAAAATATGTGTTGGGCATAGCAAGTTGGGGTAGATCCCCCATAGGGTGAAAGACCCGGTATTAAGGTTAGACATGATCACCGGCGGTGAATGCCTGTTAAAAATGTTGGAAAGGCACGCGACGTCCTGCGGTGTAAACCCATAAATCCGTGGCCCACAAATGCATAAACACACCTGAATCCTGGGGAAATGCAAGCTGGCTGATACTCTGGAACCGTGGATTTTGATTTATAAAACAAAAGCTTTTGTTTTGAAAAATGGTCATTGATGGAACATAATAACAGCTTGGTTTTCACCCAGATACGACTAAGGAAATACAGACCCGACACAGATGTGTTTCAAATACATTCTCATCCATTACATGTGCATTCAAGGCACGAACGCGCACGCTTTTACTCAACGCTACAAGCACAACACACACTTGCTTAAGTGACTAAATAAGAGGAGTGTATTCTCATTGCAAGATTGCCATCTCCGTCATGACTTTCATGTACTGTGGAGAAGGCGCCACTGAGGCCGTTGATTTTGAAAGCAAGAAGGATGTGGCTTTGATAACATTTTTGTAAACTATATTAGAACAAGTTAGTTTTACTGATATGTTATGTATAAGAGTGTCGTAATAAACTCATGACTATTGCGATATAGTTATATATCGCATATTGACGTATCGAATTATGCGTAGTCATTACTACTCAAGACCTCGGATGGGTTATGGTTCTATTGTTATACGTGTCAGATGTCAAGTGTAGCTTCGAACAAGGAAGACTTTGCTCGATTTTTTGTAAAATATGATCCCGGAGCAAATTTGACACAATCTGTGGTATCGGTCACCCGAACTAATAATGTGGAATTCCTTGTACACGGCCAAGCATCGAATCCCGAAAATTGAGGTGTCACATAAATGGGCCTCTCAAGCTTAGTTTAGCCGATTTAGCCTCGTTGGTTCAAGAGTTTGGGGCAACGACCAAGACAACAAATCATTCTATTTTTATCATCATACTTCCCTACTCGGCCGTTGTATTTACTGATTGTTTATGCAATGACATTGTCATTACAAGCAAAGGACTGTGATTAAGATTCAAACTCAAACAACACCTCTTCATCCACTTTCGCACAAAAGACATTGTAAACTCAAGTATTTTCTAAAAGTAGCATCGAGTAGCTCCTGCCTAATTCCAGAGCGGTTATTTTCTAAAGATAATTCTGATATATCGCAAAACTAATACGTTAGATCTCCTCCTGTGTTCATTAATCCCATAGATCCAAACGCCAAACTCAGACGACAAGGCAAGCCTCTACACACCAAGTGAGATATCAACGACTCAGAAAAGAAACTAAACTATCTCACTATCACTCGACCCGACATTTCTTTTCCCCGCGAAAGATAATGGGCCCACAATCACCTTTATGATGGTCATCGATGTCATAGCTTTGTATTCTCCGTTATGTCAAAGTTTTAACATCGCACAAAGGCCAAGAGATGGCAACATAAGTCATACCCAAAATTATCACACGTGATGCGTACTGTGACAAGCTCACAAACTAATAGACGCTCTACATCGTATCAGGTGTTCATTGAGATAATTTAATATCTCAAAGAAGAAGAAACAAGACGTAGTGAGTCGATCTAGTCTCTAAAGTCGAGTATCGAAGTTACGTTTCTTGGGCATTACGCAACTCATACTAAGCAAAAGATCTCCTCAGTTAAATAAAAGATTAAAGCGACTTAATGCATTTAAAGCCTTATATGCGATAATCGTTCCTTCATATTTCCATCTAACCCAGCTTTTCCATGAGACGACCAAACACACGAATCGGGATTGCCACTTTATCAAGAAAAGACAGACGGGACAAGATAACTACTAGCTTTTGTCAACTCTAATGACCAACTAAAGAAATATCTTCACTAAGCCTGCTAGAGTCCAGGATAAAGTATATATTTATTTAATAAACTCATTGCTTTTTTATTTATATGCTTCAGCCTTTTTGTGGTATGTTAGCTGACACTTAATCCATTTGTAATTCTTTTCCTTTCTCTTTAGTCTCATAAGACTTTAAACATTTTTTTCTTTTTGCCCTAACACTAGAGTATATATATATATTTTTCCTCCTTTGTAAATTAATGAGAATACTAAATTCCTTTTCTCTCAACAAAAGTAATACTCTATCTTGATGTACATTCGATCTGACAAACCATCCTATGGAAATAATTAACAAATGAAACTCATAAATTAAAAATAGGGGTATAATCGAATCGATACAAAACCAAACTCAAACTTGATTCAATTAAAAAATTCGAAGCTCAAAATCAATCGAGCTTCTTCTTAGATATTTGAAAATCAACTTGAAAAAATAATGGAGCTACTCAAGCTCAACTCGACAAAGTTCGAATCAATTAAAAAATTAATAAATAATTATATTCTAACTCGACTCAAAATTGACTCAAAATCAACTCGAGTTTGACTCAATTAAACTCGCGAGTAGCTCAAGTAGAGTATTATAATACTCAAACTCAACTCAACAAGTTACTCAAATAGCTTGACTCATTTATATATCCCTAGTTGGAGACGAATCAATGCAATGGTTATTCTAGAAAGTCCTTTCTGTGCAAGTGATTCTTGAAAAAGAAAAACAATTGTTTGACAAAATAAAAACAATATTTCTAAAAAAATTACTTAATAGAAATACGAAATGGCTTATATGTTGTTTGTTTAGACAAACACTTTAAAGGGAATTCTTCTAAAATTATATCTTAGAGAACATTTTTATCAAAAACACTTCAAATTTAAACATTGTCATATGCATAGTAAGTCTTTTCTCACCTGTTTTTACCCCTTCACTTTCCTTCATTTTCTCTTAAAACAAACAAAAGTATCCCCCTCTTTTTGATCAATAAAAACATTACAATTGAAAACTCAAATTCCGGAAAAACAGCATGTTTCTCATAAACACTTGAATTTGTTATGAGGAATCATCCCATAACAAAATCTCAAAAAAAAAAAGAAAAAGAATAGCATATTTGGTTCATATTTTCAAAATCGCTTTTTGGTTAACAGTTTTTAAAACACGCAGAATATACTTTAAGGCTTCCTCTCTAAACTCAAGCATGCTCTCCGACTTTATTGTCATCTCCATTTGTGAATTAAAAAACTGGAGTAACCAAACAGGTTCTATGTTTCCATTGTTCTCCTTGTTTTTCTGAAATTTGTTTTTTTCAGAAAACTGTAAACAAAGAATATTACTTTTAAAATAAAAAAATTACCAATATGTTCTAAAACCATACTATCAAATTGCCAGCTTTAACTTACAAAATTTAAAACTATAAATACTAACTACAATTTTGACGAAGACAAGACTTGTTTTGGCATTATTTGAAACATATGTTAATTTGGGATTTTTTTTTAAAAAAGATTATTCTAGACACAGCTCAAATCAAATGCCAGAAACATTTATCAAAACAAAAAAACAAAAACCTAACATCACATCTTCTATTAGATACTCATAGTCAACATAAATAAGCATCAATCATATAGTCAGCTATATATTCAGACCATTTCTCCCAACCCAAAACCGGAAAACAATGTTCATCATCCAGACCCAAAAAAAAGAGGGATTCAACAAGAACACATATGGAACCCTAATTTCAGATTGAATAAAAATTATCTGTCATCAAGATCGAGAAAACGATGAACAAGAAAAATGGGTAGAAAGAAATGCAGATGAAAGATCTAAACCCTATACAAGGGAAAACCATTACTCTCTATTTTCCTTTTGAGATAATGATATGGTCTTCAACTTCAACCAACAATCTCAGTTTCTAATTACTCTAGATGAAATATGAGGCAATAAGAATTCTTTTTTCCTTTTAGCTTTAGATTCCATTGATGACCTTACCTGGCAAGCATGAATCGATACAGAAAGGAGATACGGCTCCTCATCTTCACATTTTCCGGGAAAATTTTTGTTAGAGCATCATGAAAGCCAGGGGTTCGACATGTTCTGATCATCACTCGTTCCGAATGGAATAGTACTTGTCGCTGAGTGTCGTAGACTTTGAGATTTCGTTCATGAGGTGCTTGAATTTAATGCTGCAGTCTCCTCCACTTTGGAAAACACAATTACTTCCAATGAATTAAACTGAAAATCGAAACAATAAGTATATAACATGAACAAAATTATAGTCGCGTAGGCCTGTTTGGAAACGTTTTCGATAACAACTCTTCACACTTTTTATGAACAAATTTATTTGAAACTCATTTCTGAGGATTTCTCATTCATGGGTGCTGAATTTAATGCTTGCAATCTCCTCCACTTGAAACACAACATTTCAATGAATTAACTGAACTTGAAACGAAGAAAACATATAACATGAACAAAATTTGTCGCTTAGGCCTGTTTGGAAACATTTTCAACAACAAATGCAAACTTTTCCTAAGTCTAACTGTTTTTATAACAAAATCTCAAAACTGCTTTCATTTTAAAATTTTAAATGTTCTTTTTAACTTACAAAAACTACAAATCGCTACAAACAGGTCCCTTATTTTTCCTGTAATTTTTTAGACATTTGTAAAGTAGCCGAGTCACCAAATCCAAATAGAAACTCTACAATATAGGAATCAAAGCCCAGTATATTATTTCGGTAAGAGTTGGAAGAAAACATTGTTTTATAATTATGTATTAAAACACGATAAAGTAGATCTTCAATGTTCAATTCTACCAAGCCAATTCACCCAGTTTTGTCCCAAAATACGTAGTTTTGACCCAAAATATTTAAAAATAATACTAATCTAATACGCTTTTAAAAACATTGCCTAAACTAGTGTTTAAAACCGAAGTTGGTGACTACGGTTTTAACTTCAAGCTTAAAATCATAGTCAACAACTACGGTTTTAACTTAAAAAAAATAAAAATTAAAACTGTAATCACCAACTATAGTTTTGATAAAGACACACTAGTTTGGGCATTTGTTTCAAAAACGTATTAGATTGTTTTTTTTTTTAAATGTATTATTTTGAAACAAAACTCAAAATTCAACGGTCATCAAAGAAGAAAGTTTCATTCATTTAATGAATTTTCCAGTACCTTATGCGATTCAAGGATGCAATTGCTCGAAGAGCACTTCGAATCATGTCTTCATTACGATCTACTTCTTGCTTGACAGCATCTTGCTTCGGCTTAAAATTAATCGTCTTCAGAAGAGGATCCACCAATGAGTCCAACACTGAAATTTCAAATAATTTGCGTGAGAAATGAAAATTAATATGCACTAAATTGTACAAGTAAAATCCGACGTTAAGCTGACCAGCCAATACAGCGGACGGGCACTTGTCTGCTAGTTTTGAAAGGATAAGATGGCAAGGCATTTTGACATCATAATGATCTGCAAAGAGCCGAAGCAATTTCAGTTCCGGAAGTGATAAACTAAACTTCCAAGTATTGAAACACAAAATAAACTTATAGCAGCTGAAACTACACTATAATGGGGGGAAGGGTCAAACAAATAGGCTATGTTTGGGACCCGGAAAATGCTAGGGAAAGGGAAAAAATAGTGAGGAAAATCATTTTCTCATGTTTGGTTTCATTGTGGAAAATATAAAAGAAAATCAAATATAATCAAAATTCCTCAAAATTTATATATTTTAAAATTTTCTTAGTTCTTATATAACATAGAGAAACAAATAAAATGAATTTGAATAAATATATAAAATTAATTTATATAGTTTAAATCTATTTTTCATTTTCCTTCAAATTTTCTTTCCTTAATACTTTCCAGGTTCCAAACGGAGCCGTAGAGTGAGAGAAAAAGGAATGATGTCTGATCAAAAACAAAAAAACTCACCATCCAGACCCGATTTGAGGTAAGGAACAATGAAAGATGAAGGATTCACTTGATCAAGACAACTGTCTAGCAGTGTGTCTACACATTCAAAAGCTGCTTTCCTCAGCTCAAGACCATCATCAATGATATGCTTGAAAGGACCAAGATCAACTGTTCTAATTAACTCTTGCTGCATCGAAATATGAAACAGAATATTCAAGCAACAGTCAGTTGATATCAGTAGAAGAGTAAGAAAGGCAAATGAAAAAAGAAAACATTAAGGTGGTGTTTGTTTTTTTGGCTGTTTGTTGAACGCTAAATAGCTTTTAGCTTGTTTGTTTTTTTAACTTTTTCATGACGTATTACTGAATTTCTGAAACTTTTTGCTGAATAGAAAAAGTCAAAATATTTGACTTTCTGGCTTTTTTCTTAATGCTGTTTTGAATTTTTTCAATTTAAAAAAAAAAAACACTAGATGTTATATAATATAAGAAAATAATATTCTTTAGCGATCCAATCGAAACTCTCGTGATCCGCTTTCGCTAACTAAATAAAAACATGTCTTTTTAAATACTTATCAAAAAATTTATTGTTTCAAAATTTAGATAAAAATTAAAAGATTGATTTTTTTTTAGAAAAAACAAACGCTTAATTACTTAATTCTATTAAGCACTATTCAGAACAAAAGTTCTATTTAGCATTAAGTAAAAAAAAACAAACGCTACCTAAATTTAGTAGCAGAACAAATGATATTCCGAGTACCATGGAACTTCCATACTCCATTTTATCAGGTGGATGGATGCGCATCATAGGAGATAATTCATTGAGTTTCCTTATGTTTTCTTGTTCTTTTTCTTTTTCATTTTCCATAACGCCAATCACTCATCACCAACTCAATCACAACCACCACACAAAATAAAAGGGCAACCCAATTCACTACCTAACATTTTAAAAATCCCTTTCACCTCCCACTAAAAGGAGGAAGGTTCCTCCATACAAATTCACTTCAATTGAACCGTGTCTAGTCGATGTGGGACTTCCAACACTCCCCCTCACACGGAGGCTTGATTTTTTCTTTTCTTTTTTTCCAGTCCTTCCAGAGGATGATAAGTGTGGAGCCTCCTCCACCATGATCCAAACACTTGGCCTACTTTGATACCATGTTAATATTTTAAGAATCCATTTCACCTCCCACTAAAAGGCCTTATAGAAGGAGGAAGGTTCCTCCATATATATTCACTTTTAATTGGACTATGTATGTGGGACTTCCAACAATTAGTACATACATCTAACTCCAATTTCATGTTCTTGAAATATGCTGCTAGAACACCGAAATTTTGAAATTACCTTAACAATTGTCTGATCATAAAGAAGAGGCAATAGTTCTGGAAGAAGCCCCTTAATGAGATTGGCTTATTGTGGGCTGCTGTACTTATACAAACAGCTGCACGCCGAACATGCTGCAAAATCATGATAACCAGAATAACTAATGAATCGGCAACCAATTACTACCATTAATATAGCAACGCATACATGAAAAGAAGGAAACAATGAAGTAAACCTCTAAAATTCCTATGCAGTTTTAAAATACTTTTTTCCTGTCCCAAAGCACTAGAACTTTTGGTATTTACCCGGTCATGATCCTTAATAAGCATTAGGAATGATGAGATCTCAGAGTATATGATCTCATCTATTTTCTCTGGCCGCTCAACTATAGAATATTTTACGGCAATGACAACCGTTGCTCTAGTGAATGCAGCTGGACTGGTTGTTCGCACCTACAGAAAGATGAAACAATGATATTACGCCAACAAACGCTGACTAGCTGCCCTTCGCACCATTATTTAAGAACTACAAGGATATCCAACTCCTGTTTTGCAGATACCTTCAATGCGGGCACAAGCTTTGTAGGCCTCCTATAAGTGCTTACTTTACCAAGACATTCAGCTACTACATTGCGGACGCCCTCTTCATCACTTTCACAGTGGTTAAAAAGTAAATTAAGTATCTTTTCAACACTAGAATCCTGAAACTCTGCTTTGTCTACAGATTGCCTCACTATAACCTGCAAGAGGTTCATAAATTAATAAATAAAAAGTCAGGTAAGTACCATTTTACGACATAAAATCAATTGCAGCTCAAGACAATATACCTCCTTCAAGGAATGAAGCAAGAGATATTGTTTCTTCTGTTGATTATCAATCTGGTCCAAGATAAATGGCAAATACTTTGAGAGATTGCCAACAGCAATATTTCCAAGAGCATAGGAAGCAGCAGATTTTATCTCTTCAAAAGGAGACTGGAAAGACTCAATAACGATATTCTCTATATGAGCATGTGAACTTAAATCTTTCCTCCTGCCAATCTCTCCCAGGCAGAGCAAAGCAAGATGTTGCTTAGCCTAAAGAAACAATGACAAAAGTGGTTATACAAAGCAATATTTGGAGAAGCAAAATCTAGCCCAAAAGTATTAAGGACAGTAGTAGAAAAGCAAATAAAAATCAAGGAAACATTTTTGAAAATTGATATTATAAAAAATAAAATGAACAGATCCCACAGCAACTAAGCTTTCAGAAACATTTTATGTATAACAAGACCTGAATGATTACTTTGTTCTTTATGTTAAATAGTGAAATAGTTGATACAAAAAAGAATGCACGCAGGAAGAAAAGCATACAAGTGAATAATAAAACTAATTGCAAATTTTCTAGAAGAAATATTTCACTCTGCTTACTAGCAGAAGAGAAGACAAAACTGAGGCAAAGCAGCACACAGATTATGCTTCCAGTTCAGAAATGGAAGGCCAGTATGATTTTGAGATTGAGGTTGTGATTGCAGTCCAGTTCGTCACAAAGCCTGACCTGTTGAACGCTCCAGAGATTGGCATGATCTTTAGAAATTCACTCTAGCCAAAGCCTATGTGATAAAACCGCGGACTGTTTTTCTTCTCAAGTCATCACCATAGGAAAACTTGTTCATTTTTTATAGGAGGTGGCATAATGAAAACTAGTCACAAAAACCAGCTAATTTTGAATTCTTGTGCCTGCACTAGGAGACAAATGGAATGTAGAGGGTATCCTTCATTTTTTACCAACCTCAGATAGAGAGTAATCAAGGATCAACGAATCAAGATATAATTTAATATTTTTATATAAATTAGAAATCACATTTTGATATAAATATGCCATTGAAATAAAATGAATGGCCAGAGATGTCCTAGTAGGCTGAGAGGATTTGTGTGCAGAATAGGGAGGGGATTCCAATATGACCAGATCCCTTGGTCAAAGGAGAAACTGTCCAAGATTGTCTTCCAAACACAAGGTTCACTCCAAAGATCATAGAAGACTTGAACTTAAGGGATTCCCCTAAAAGGAGGACCTTTTTACCTGGTGTTTGGTTAGAATTTGCAGTCCCTTTCAGGACTTGATCATTTCCTAGTGTTGGATGATTGAGAGGATCAGTTTTCTGATCCAACTCAGTGTTTTACCTAAACCAACTTTAGATCACGTTTCCATTATACCAGATGGCAGTGGATGAGGAAGGAAATCTCCCTTAGATTTGAAATATGTAGCTCAACTCAAAAAGGATTCAAAGTTTTTTTTTTTTTTTTGATAGATAAATATTTTTATTTTTATTTTTTGCATTCTTTGTCCCCAACCCAAAAGGATTCAAAGATATTATGGGTTAGAAGAGAATGGACTAACTGAGAGCTTTCTAGTTGGAAGAAATAGGACTAGGGTGCCATACTACGGTTTGTTGATAATACAATTTTCTTTTCTAAAGCCTCTTTGGAACAATTGCAGAACCTCAAGATTGTCCTTTTGGTCTTCCACCATGTTTCAGGTTTGGAAATCAATATAGAGAGAGGAGTTTCTACTGTTATTAATACAAGTCATGAGTCAGTTATCTAAATTGGCTTTGATCCTTGATTGTAGAATATCATATTAAGTAATTATCTTATTGTAGAATATCATGAGTCATCTTACAAAGCCAAACCAAACAAAACCTATTGTACACTTCTTTTAATATATCCTACCATAACAAAGGGTTGATGTCGAAACTAACAGAGAACTAACATTAATGAGAACCTTACCGAGTTGGAGCTGCTATTATCTCTAAGAATATCTGTGAGCATATTTACAGTTGATGAACATTTCTGAAGACCTGCATGAAGGCAGAGAACAGCTACACACTGAGCTATTGAACACAAAGCCTGTTTTGCAACGCCGCCAGACTGAGGAGATGGTTTAGCACTTGAAAGGAGAGAGTCCCGTAAAGCTTCAAAACTTGTGTTTGCAGAATAGACCAATGTAGGAAAAAAGTTTTGCAGAGCCTGCAATATTTAATGAGAAAGTTTCTAAAAATGCAAACATTCTGGATCAAAAAATTGAACTCCATCAGAAAGCTTAAAAAGTACCGTAAGGGCTTGGCCCTGCAGCAAGGAGCTTTTGATTAATGTTAATGCTTGAGGAAGAACTTTGTTTCCAACTGCCAAACCAACATTTGGGCTTGCCCTCTTGTCAGCCATCAAGGTGCAGCAAAGTTCCAGGGCAAGAGCTGTCATATGTAAGTCTGAATCACTGGCAAACGGGATTAGCTTAGAATTAGGATACAGAAGATATCCTAAGAGATAGCATGCAAATTATGAAAAGGAACAAATAAATAAATGATAATATTAAGTAAAAGATTAAGAAGAGAAAACCTTATCAGACTTGAAAGTTCCACAATAATAACTTCATAAGAAGATGAACCAATTTTATCCCCATAAGCAACAATTAGAGAATTTAGCGTACACAATGTTGCTTGTCTTAACGCCCGATTAGCCTATTTTCAAAATAATCAAAGCGGCTTCAAAAGGGTGCTCAACCAGATGTTGAGAAACATTAAAAAAGCAATCTTGAAAAATTAAATATTTCATAAAAAGTATCAATAATTGGGCTGCAAATAAAGAATCCATTCTCCATACCTTCCTCAAGAAGGCAGTCAACTCTGCAATAACATGCTCCAAGACACATGATAGATCTATGTTTAGTGGAGAAGTAGCAATAACAGCAAATGCCTGGACACATAATCCAGAATTGGTAAGATTCCAATATATATTTCCATTTATCAAATACATGCTCTACCTTATTTCATTTCTTATAAATGCACATGCAGCCCACATCAACGTCTATGCTCACCCACAGACCTTGTATTATGTAACTAATAAATCCTACCCAATTTAGCAGATACAAAGCAAAATGTTCTATACATGTTTGAGGCACATCTAGAAAGTCCCATCAACTCCCCCCTTCACAATCAATATTCAAATGTCTGGAGGAAAGCTCAATTGTAGGCCAAATAGATGTCTCTATATGGAAAAAGAGAAGCTTTATTTGCCCACCATTGAATAAGTTTATATGTGTCTGCTTAAAATCATTTCTCCGGAAAGAACTTTGAGTAGAAGATGAGAGGGAGTAGAAGATGGTTCACCGTTGAGGCAAAAACTTTCGAGATCCTGGTGGAAGGGGTAGGAAGGAGGAAACAGTTTTTTATTATAGAAAAAAGCAAGGGGAGAATATCGTGGATCCGGTTTGGAGAGGGAAGTTTGGGCACGTTGTGGAAGGGGGTCAATGAATGTTGTAGGAAGAAGGTCCCGGATAAATGGAGGATAGAGTGGCGGGAGGAGAAGAGGCTTTTCAGTCTAGAGAGTCGAGAAAACAAGGCCGGTGTTTTACCGTGCGGCAAGGGACGAGAGGAGGGAAGAAAACACAGCCTATCTTCCTAAGGCAAGGATAAGAAAAAGGGTTGGGAAAACCTAGCGTACAAGTTGAATGAATCGTCTGGGGCCACAAAAAGAGGAAACCAACCTTTCAAAGGCAAACATTCAAAAGACAGAGGTCTTTTGTCGATATAGTGAAGTTTCGTAGTTGTCAGAATACCATCCTGGTGACGCGGGGCTTCGACCCGGTTCATCGTGGGGAAAGTCGGCACAAACTCCTAGCTGGTAGCCGGGAAGGTGCTCGACTTCATCCCCCGACAAGGGAGTTGGAATCGTACAGTAAGGGCATGGAAGCTAAAGGAGGCGTCTGGCTTTAATACATTTTGATGTCGTTGAGTTTGATTTTCGAAGAGTCATTATGTGATGGAGAGGGGGTCAGAATTTTTCGCAGGAGGGTCCCTAACTCGAGAGATGGGAGGCCTAATCTAAGCTGCGTGAAAAACAAGAACCTGAAGAAGGAAGCATGGATCGTAAGAAGGTCTTACACTTATGGACTGTAGAGACGGCAAGACAGAGATGGAGATGTGGAGGTTTCCCGAAAAGCAGTAAGAGAAACAGGTCGGGTTCTAAAACTGTGGGTAAGAATATTGGTTAGACTAAAGGAGACGGTGAGACCAAGCACAGTAAATATCCTGGCGGGTTCGAGGAGTTACGAGTTACAAATCTGGTGGGAGTTACCACCATGGGTTGCAGAGGTGTATCCATCGAAAATGGAGGTCACAAGGGCTGCGTAGCTTGAGGAGGAAGCACTTGAGAGAAATGGCAAGGCATGCAAGGGCGCGTCTGGGTCGGCTACACAAAGTCCGACCGGGAGGGCCAGACGACTGTGCGACCGATGGCCATGCAGAAGTTCCCTGATAGCGGCCTGGGCCCCCAAGGACACCTCCGACCATGCCACTGGGTGCAGCTTTGTGCGTAATGGGTTCAAGATGGATCTCCCCAATGCCGGCCGAAGGGCTAAGCCCAACAAGGTCGGTCGAGCCAGATAGTCAAAGTAAATCAGCCCAATGGAGCCCTATTTTAGCAATCGGGTTAGCTCTGGCAACCCTTCTCGCATCCAAGGCCCAAGGACTCCGCACTCATAACGAGGTTAGTCCCCTTTGCTACAAAGACGACTCGTTAGGGTAAATGACCCCATACTCCAAGCGCCGAAGAAAGGTATTGTACCCATCCGGTCAGCGACTCTCCTTCTTCTTCTTTGCTTAGACCGGCTTCTCATTTAGGAGGAATCCTTTGGTCATGGGGGCACAAACGAGATATCATTGCATCGAAGGTTCCGGTGGATCTCAGTGCACCGCCCTAACGCCTCTGCACTCGCCAGTCTCGGCAAGGCCCCCAGGCCTGGATTTAGTGGCAAAGGGAAGAAAGCATAGCTCAAGAAGGTAAAGATGGGGGATAAGGACGCCAATAGGGAAGTTCAACAGGGTCAGTGACCCCACCGCTTTGGCTTTTCCGCGCCTTCCGTGGCGCCGCTCACCGCCTGCCCACCAAGGACGGCCCCCGTTCCGACGGGAGGTGGCGCAGAGTGCCGAGACCCGACCTGGGTTACTTTTCAGAGGCTGGGCCTGAAAGGCTAAGCCCAACTAAAGTTGGGACGAGACCGTTAAAAGTTCGAAAACCCATGCCCACGGGTTCCTTTAGCCATGGGTTGGGCCCGGGCTGTCTTTCGGCTTCAAGGTCCAAGGAACTCTCTCAAGACAAGGCCAGGATTCCATCTTTTTGCACAAGGACAGGGCAAAGGATCCTCTTCCCTCCAGCGATGAAGAAAGGTATTATTTATCACTCTTCTTTCCTCTCCTCGTTCCTGACCACCCCCCATTCGTGGAATCATTTGCTGTTTGGGCCTCATGAGATTCCACAGCAGATTGTGTGGTCTCGTATCGCTTAATCCCTTGCGATTTTGCCGCCATCTAGCTCGACAAGGCCCCTGTGCCGGGATTTAGTGGCGGTGGAAGAAAGGGAAGTTCAGCAGTATGAGGATGTGGATAAAGACGAAAATAGGGGGAAAGAGTTCCTCGGCAGAGATACTGAGTCGCTGGAGGAAAGTCATTTCACGCATTTAGCAAGTTTTTGCTTCTCAACTTCCAAGTACTAAGAGGAAATTTTGGAGTTTCAAGAGGTTTAACGAGGGAATAAAAGGGGAAAGGAAAAGTGGGGGACAGACCACAAAGTTTGATAGGAGATGAAAAATTACTCGATCGTGACGGACACGATAAGGAAAAAGAATGGAGGCCTGTGTGGAAGGAGGTCGTGTGGCTTATTATTATAGTCGTTGATGAAGATAAGAATTTTATCTTGAAATGGGCAAGCAATGATGAATAAAAGGAAAGTGATTAAGGCCTTTATCAAGATGCAGAGAGTGGAGGTTGTCTGTCTGCAGGAAACAAAATTCAAGGAAGTGCTCACCGGGGCCCGAATAAGTTCGTATAAGGTATTCCTCGATCGCGCTTTTAAGAGCCGAGGGGGCCTCCGCATTGTTATTTTCTCGGGATTCTCGTGTGTTAAATCTATTAGCTAAAGAGGAAGCGCCGGTCATTGTCTTGTGATTCAAGTTCATTGTAGAAGATCGTACTGGGTACCATTTGGTTTATGGCCCCACCGTCATGGGGCTAGGGAACTTCTATGGACGAATTTGAGCTATTAAAGGGTTATGGAGTGATCCGTGGTGCATCAGGGGACTTCAACATCACTAGATTTCCAAATGAACTGAAAGTGTGTGGAAGGTAGAATCACGGTTCAATGAGGCGTTTTTCCCAGTCATGCACGCACTGAGCCGAGAGATTTTCCACTCAGGTGGTCAGATAACTTGGAAGGGTGGTCTGAATAATTGTAGGATGGCTAGACTGATGTGTTCTTAGTCTCCGAGGAGGGATCAGTCTTTCTGCGAGACGAGATGCAGTATTCTCCTGTGCCTACCTGAATATTTTCCTATCCTACTCGAGGGGGGTAGAGTCCTACCAAAGAGACCCTCCCCTTTTAGATTCGAGAATATGTGGATGAAATAGGAGGGTTTCAAGGATATGATCAAGGTCTGGTGGCAGCGGTTGGAGTTCAGGGGGACAAGCAGTTATGTTCTAATGGAAAGATGAAAGCCATAAAAATTTGCTCAAAAACTCGGAACAAAGAGGCCCTCGGGGAGGGTTGGAAGAAAATAAGAAGTCCGCCTTGGCAATCGCATCTCGGGATTTAGAAAGTGAAAGACCCCTTTCTCCTGAAGAACTTGGTACAAGAATGACAGCGGTGGAGGATTTCAAGAAATGGTCTTTAATGGAGGAAACATCTTGGAGGCAAAAGTCTAGGGAGTTATGGTCAGCAGGGGGACAGAACACTGGCTTTTCCACGTAATGGCCAATTCTACAAAAAAGCAAGACTATCGAAAGGATTCTGATTGGTGGGGATTGGTCAAGGGGACGTGGGGAGGTTAGAATTGCATTGTGAATAAAGCCAAGTTTTAATTGCCCGATCCGGCCCTCGAGCCAGGCCCCGAGGGCCCGGATTTTTCCGTGTTAGAGGTTTCTACCGCCTAAACTCGAGGAACCTTTTACCGAAACCTAAATCCATGCAAATAAGAAAGAATCTCAATGGGGACAAAGCCCGTGCCCGATGGCTTCACCGTGGCTTTTCGCAAACTTAGTCAGACTTTGTTGTTGACATTTTGGATCTCTTCGCGATTTTCATGAGAGGGGAAGATTTCGAAAGGCCTAAATTTACTTTCCTTGTCTTGATTCCAAAGATATAAGAGAGGGACTTAAAGGATTTGACTTAACCGCCTTGATTGGTAGTATTTATAAATCGACATCAAGCATAGTCCTTGCACAGATCGAAAAGGTTATGAATGGTTTGGTTAACCCGTACCAAAATGCTTCTTTTGTGGAGGGTAGACAAATTGATGCGTCCTCATTGCCAATGAGGCTATCACCATGCAAAAGAGGAAGGAAAAGGATCTTTGCAAACTTGATATTGAGAGTTTATGACTGTGATAAACCGGAACTTCATTTTGAAGGTGCTAAAAAGATGGGTTTCGGGGATAAATGGGCAGGAGTCAGATAGAGTGGTGCATCTCTACCGCAACTTTCTCTGCTCAAGTTAATGAGCAGCTCCAAATTCTCGCTTTTGGAGCTTGAGAGGGTTACTGTGGGATCCATTATCGCCATATATCTTTTGTTTCTGGGGCATGAAGCTCTTTTCAGAATGATTGACAAAGCACCAAGGAGGCTTTAGATTCGGGTATATGTTTAAGGAGACAAGCCGCAAAGCAAATCACACATTTGCTCTTCATGGATGATAATTTTGTCTTCTATAAGGATACCGAGGGATCGATGACACACTTATGCTGGATCAGCTTGCCTGCGCCGGTTAAAGATCAATCTGCAGAAAAGTCTTTATCGGGCTCGGGTAGGGTTGAAGATGTGGGATGGGCGCAGCCGAGCTAGGTGCAAATCGGGTTTTGCCCATCGAGTATCTCTGGCTGCTCTAAAGCGCAAACACAAGGAGGCTAGCCGTAAAGGGATGGAGTGGAAGAAAGGTTTCAGAATAGTTACTCTCTTGAAAAGACAATATATTTCTAAGGGTGGAAGATTCTAATTTCATTAGAAGTAAAATTCCAACATGCCCACCTACCTATTGTCTCTCTTCCGGATCCCTAAGAAAGCAGTTTTTTTTTTTTTTTTTTTTTTTGATCGGTAAAAGCAAAGATAAATGTATATATAGGAAAAGAGCACATGGTGCTCTAAGAGTACAAAGAAAGGAGCAAGGAAATAAAGACTCCCGCTCACCCATACCCCCATCCAAGACAAAAACCCACCAACGACCTATGTTTTCAACACTATACAACTTACTCACGACTCACATAATGATAACAAAAAAAGGATTTCATCCCGTGAGCCGGAGCTTCATTCTCGAAAACCAATTCTATTCCTTTCCATCCACAAATAGCCCGTAAAATACAAAGAGGGGCCGCCACCCAAACTCTTTCCTTTTTTTTTTTTCCGACACTAACACTTTGCCATGCAAGGAGTAGTTGATTTGAACCGAAAAGTGGGGAACACCCAGCTAAAATCGCTGATACCCAAAAGAAGATCCCATCTTGGCTCTCGAACAATGGATAAGCAAGTGATCTATTGTTTCTTCGTTCTCTTCGCATAAACAACACCTGTTTACTAGTGGGATCCCCCTCCTCTTTAGTTGGTCCAGAGTAAGCACCTTACCCCAAGAAGCTTCCCAGGCAAAAAAGCCCAATTTGGGGGGGACGATTGGGTTCCATATGGATTGCCAAGGGAAGTCTATAGGAAGAGAATACCTCAGCTTGCGATACATAAGACTTACTGAAAAACCATTAGTCATAGTCTCCTTTAATAACAACCTATTCCTTGAAATGGCCTAATTTTTTTTGTCACAAGAAGAAGAACTTTCCACCTCGCCACCTCCCAATCATTAAGGGGTCTGAGAAAGACTGGGGACCAACCCCCTTCCTCCCTTGAGGAATCCCAAACATCTGCCACCCTAGCATCCTTATGAGCCGACAAGTTGAACAAGGTTGGGAAGGCATTGCACAACACAGTTTCATTACACCAAGGGTCCTTCCAAAAACCCAGCCTCCTACCGTTACCTAAGGAGGAAACGGAATTTTGAGAGAAGGTGAGCCATTCTTTTCTGATGTCTTTCCATAAGCCAGTACCAAAGCCTCCCGACATCCCCTGAGTCTAATCCTCTACTTCCCTCCCCGAACTGCTCCGATCACTAACTCCGTAGGGAGTCCCTCTCATTAGCAAACCGCCAACCACCACAAAGCAATGCTCGATTCCATCAAGGAAAAGTCCTCCCACCCTAACCCAATTCTATTCTTCTCGACAAACAAGATCCCGCTTGACCCGTGAGGTTTACGCCCAGTTTCCACCACCCCAAAGGAAGTCTCTCCGACCCTCCAACTCCAGTCTGCACCATCTTTGGCATTCTAAACAGAGAGGAAGTAAATGGGAAGGCTAGGATGTTGTACTACTCGGATAAGTGTAAGTCTCCCCAATCTCTTTGAGATATATTGTCTTTTCCTAAGTGTATATAACCCTAAATCTTTCCAATGTAATCCCAAACTCCCAAAGCCCTGTGAGGAGCTCCAAGGGGAAGACCCAAGTACTTAGTGGGGAGAGAACCAACCCCACAACCAAGCTCGGCCGCTAACTCCTCCATGTTGTCCACCCTACCCAAAGGGATAATCTCGCTCTTGTTCAGGTTAATTTTCAAACCTGAGAAGGCTTCAAACCACATTAAGGTCCATCTCAAATACATCAACTGTTCCGGACGGCCTTTCACGTAAGACGATAGTGTCATCCGCCAGATAGTGATGAGAAACAATCTCCCCACTATCTCTACCCCCAAACCTGCATCCAGAAATAAAGTTGCCTTCCACCGCTCTCTCTTCAAGATACAACCGGTGGCTTCCATCCCGTTAACAAACAAATAGGGTGATAAAGGATCCCTGTCTTCAGCCTGAACTCCGAAAAACCCCGAAGGAGAACCATTAATCATGACTCAAAACGGGCTGCGGAGATGCACGGCTGAATCCATCTAATCCATTTGGAACCAAAACCTCGATACCTTCTAGCATCCGTAATGTAAAAGTCCCACCGATGCGATCGTGTTTTTTCACTGCCTAACTTACAAAGGATCCCTTCTTTCCCTCTCAGAATCTTACCCACAAATTTCATTAGCTATTAGCACAAGGTTTCTAAAAATCACTCTCTACGAACGCATTCTGTGACTGGGATATAACTAAACTCAAAACCCTTTAATTCAACACTTTCGAGCAGAATTTTATAAAGTGCTACCCACTAAACCGACGGGATCTTAGATCCTAGGGTCCTCAACATGTCTTCCTCGGGAACTAACCAAGCAGTAGCATTCGTAAGCCACAACCGATCATTCGGGAAGAATTCTAAAGAAACCCCAAAACCTCATCTTCACGAAATCCCAACCGAAAGATCAAACACATAGTTCATCAGACTGGGCTTTATCATCATTAAGCCCAGATAATCGTCTAGAATTTCCTCCGTGAACATTTCTTCCAACTTAGCAAATCTTGATCTTCACCAATCAAATTGAAACAGGTCCGGGAAAGTAAATTACCAATGATCGGGAGCAGAGAGACTTCTGGCACACCAGCCTCTTTAACCTCATCCTCCTCAATTCAATATTCTCATTAATTCCGATGCTATTGATAGAATTCTCCTCCCATGCTAATCACATCATGAAAAGAACCCCGTGTTTCTGTCTCCTTCTTTCAGCCAGATTTCTCTTGATTTTTGTCTCCACGAGACCTCTTCCAGATCAACCCATTCCTTATAATTATCTCTTGCCTTTTCCCTCTCCTCTGATTCTTCCAAAGACAACTCCTTAACTTTCTCCACTTCATCCCAAAAAGAAATCCTCACAAGGCCCCTTTTTTAACTCCAAATTGCCGAAAACCTCTCTATTCCAAGTCTTCAAAATACCTTTCAGGGCCTTTAATTTTGAAGCCAGAACAAAACTAAAGGAACCAGAAAAATGAAGACTTTGCCACCAACCTCTTAAAAGATCCTTAAAGCCTACAGCCTTCAACCACATATTCTCAAAACGGAAGGGCGAAGGCCCGGATTTTAACCCATCACTGTTTAACAACACTGCGCTGGCTTATTACTGTGTCTCTAAGAGTTCTTTTGAAACACATTGTTTAACCTGCTTTCCCAATCACCGACAATTAAAATCCGTCTGTGCGTGACATACGCCGATTATCGCGGGCCACCCCTCCATCGCGAAAGGGCCTCCCGCAGGGAGATCTCTAAGCCCCAATTCATTAATAACTTCATTAAAGCTCCTCATATGACGCAGACCTCCCAACCGAAGCTTCGCCATTTATAAAGAACCATGTTGAAGTCACCACCAATGCACCAGGGCCCCTCCCACAGGCCTTTCAAAGCCCCCAATTCTTCCCAAAACAATTCCCTTTTGCTTTTCTTCACTGGACCGTATACCCCAGTGAAGGCCCACATAAAGCTATCCCCCACATTTTTAAACATACATGTTACAGAAAACTCACCTATTTCGGACTCCACCAACTCCAGTTTTTTTGTATCCCAGAACACCAATATACCCCCAACCTGCCTCCTCTCGCGCCCACAAACCTCCACGCAGCATTCTACTCCACTCCAAGACCGGCGGCAATGTAACCTGGGACAATCCCCTCGATCTCGGGTTTCTTGCAAACACACCAAATCTACTCTCTGGGACCTAATAAAGTTTCATACACCCTCTGGTTCGATCGTTTCACTCCTCCGACACCCACCTAAAACAGCTTTTAGCTTCATTTCAACTTTAATAAGAAGTTCCCCCTGTCTCTTCCACCTCTATTTTGACTCTTTCCACTGTAGTTTATAGTGCATTCCAACTTTCTGAGTTCCCTCTCGCATCTCGTCTCAGTAGGGTCACCCTTCCTCTTATCTCCTTCCTGCTGAGCCTCCAATTTTCGCATTAAATTCAGGATCTCATCTTCAAAGCCCACCGTTGTGATCCCTAGAATCACTTAAATTTGAACAAACAAATATCTTCCCAGCTTATCCCATGCACTCTGGATTATTTTTCTCTGGCTCCTCTTTCCCCGATTCTTGATCACTTACTATTAGCACGCTGTCTGTCCCCTTCCCCCACTCTCTACCATCAACTGACACCACCCTCAATGGTTCCAAATCCCCCAAGGTTTCATTCACAAGGAAATCCGAGTCCGACTCCGACCCCGAAGAAGCGGCCTACTTAAAAATGTAGAATAGGAGAAGAACAATCAGTCGAGGACATAGTTTCTAACCTGGGTCCTTTTGCATGGCTTCGGAGCTCTATATGGTCATCCGCCTCGGGACTCTTGGGTACCAACTCCTGTAGAGTATAAGAACTATCATCTGAATTTCTCCAGATCTTCCCCGCCCGAGCATTCCGACATCGATACCCGCCAGACCATCCACAACTTGCCCCAAAGAACTCTCAAACCCGGGGTTTCCAAACAAAGTGACCTTCAAAGGCGTGCGTAAGAGTTCCCCGCACGTATCCACGCCGGACGGTCGTGAGGATCCGAAGAACCTTCCGCTCGGCCTCGTGATCCCCTTCATCCGCTTTTTCTTCTCCGAGCCGAACTCACCCCAAGGATCGACCGAGCCCCTTAAGAACTTTCTTCACCCACACTCCGCTTCTAAGAACCTTTAAATCCCTTTAACCCATTCGACCAGTCGGGCCAAGACCTCGCCCACCTCCCGGCCCACACCCAACCCGACCGGGCAGCCCCATCATAGAACGACGCGCTCCAACCGCCGCCACTTTGTCCCTCATTCGCCCACTTCCATCCTCGATAGCCACTGGCCTCTTACCAAAACGGGCCCATGCTTTTGGCCCATCACCGCACACAGCATGCTGGATAGGCTCCTCTCCCATAACACGGTACCCTCTCATTTGTTCTTACCAGCGCCAGAGTGGGCCCCGCCGTCCACAATGCCCTCCGGGACACAACAAGAAGCCACTTTTCCCCGTCTTCTGCCGTCCCTCGTCCCATCGATTACTTTTTCGCCCAGTGGAAGCTCAGCCCACTCAATCACACAGTACCTCTCCATCGCCTCCTTCCTCCTGATTTTCTTCGAGCTATTGCAGGAATCTCACCCAGCAGGATCTCCCACCGCATCCGAGTTCAAAAGACCTCGCCCTTCTAGATGTCGACGACGCTAGGCCTGACTACCTTCCACCCTTATCACTCTGCCCAGACCTCACCTCCATTTTCTTTCGTTTCTCGTCCAAAGCCACAAAACCTCCACACGCATCACCTAATTTTCGTACTCGGTTTCCATAGATGAAGTGGAAGCCCTACCACCCTAATCCACACCTCTTGTATTGACTCTTTGAGCCTCAAACACCCCACTTCCGGCCTCCACCATTCCAGCTGTAAAACTCCTCCTTTAAAGCTTCTTCTACCCGACTTGCGCGGACCCACTTGCCTCTCGGCGAGTCGAACCATCAATAATGTGTCTTCGCTAAGACCTGTTAACTCACTTCCTCTAGCCTCCGTGCATCCTTAAACTGCATCTTCCATCACCTTCATTGTAGGATGTATCCGGGTTTCCATCTTCCATTTTCCAATCAAGCAAACCGCAGGAACCCACTCTCCTTCCCAACGACTCCAGCTTCCAACATCCAAACACACCGCACTTCCCTTTGCTACTACCTACTACCCCTTCCTTAAGGTCGCATCGCCCCATGTACTCCACATTTTTGCTTTGCTCATTCCACTTCTTCTCATCCCCCTTGCGCCTCGCTTCATTATCCTCGTGGGTTTACTCTCCTGAAGAGTATCAAAACCCAGACCTCTAATTTTTTCTGCCAACATAATCCATCCCTTTAAGAGCCCTCTTCCTTCCGGAAAGACCAAACTATGCTTTTTTCCTACATCATCAATAACTGAACAGAGCAGGAACCTCCCAGCGATGTTTCCCTTACTCTCCAGCCTGAAAAATCTTCCATTTTCCCTCCATTCGAAGGGTCTTCTAGCAGGATCAAAGGCCCTACAACACTCTTCAACTCCCCGACAAGAGCTTGTTCATCCTCTAATCTAAATCTGGACCACGACACTACAATTCTAATTCGTTCCGTGATGAAACACTTTGTTTCTTTTTCTCCATAACCTTCCATCCTAAACTCAAAAAAGATTTTGACCAACCGCAAACCGGGCCTAAATACCTATACCTTCCCTTCCTTTCTCCAACCGCAAATCTTCCATTGCTTTCCCCAACTTTTGTTTCACACATTTAATTCATGAAACTAAACACTACCTCTACCAACAAAGAAAGATAAATCTTTCCATTTATTCTCACTGACATCCTTCTTTTCCTGTAAGAATTTTTAAGTTTCATTCATGAAGTTCTAAGAAAGTTGTTTAGACTAGAAAAATTCAGCGTGACTCTTCAAAGGGGGCTCTTCGCAGAGGAAAATCCATTTGATAAATCGACCTTACCGCCGAGTAAAGAGAAAGGTGGCTCGGTATTCGCAATCTTACTAACTTTAATGGGGCTTTGCTCGGGAAATGGTGGCCGAGATTCTCGGCTTTTGAAGATGACTCTATGTGGAGGAGCCGCTATTATCTCAAATATGGTCTGAGGATGGGGGTCAAGCTCTCCTATTCGTAAAGGATGCCAAGTAGGGTCAGGGCCTTTGGAAGGAAATTTTGCAAAGAAGTGTTGTTCATTAGAAATCAATGCTCGCTGAAGATCGGGATGGTTCCAAGGCAAGATTTTGGGGAAGACTGTGGTGTGGTGGGAAGTTTCATTATGCTTTTCTTTCTCTCCTCCCTTCCTCTTCCTCTTTTTCTCTTCTTCCTTTCCCTTTCCTTTCCTCCCTTCCTTCCTTCCCCCTCTCCTCTCTTTTCTCTTTTTCCCTCTCCTCATCAGACAAGCTGCAATCCCTAAGTAAGCTCCATGGAGTTCTCGGGTGGCTTCGGTCCGGAAGGTTAGAACTTCAGCTGAAGGCACTTTCATCAGAATCGAGGAAGTGCAAGGCTTCGCTACCTGGCCAATCCTCGTAGTATCAATCCTAACCTACCGATAGATTCCCGTGGAAAAAGGAAAATGGTAATTCTCCGTTAAAACATGTTTTGAACCGTTGCAGGGGTGGTAGTGAACAAATAGTGCCTATAAAGATGCCGTGAATCCCATCGCTCCCACTCAAGATCGATTTTCGCTGGGGAAGTGGTGGGCAAGATTTTCACCATGGATCACTGAAAGAGGCTTCTCAATACGTCGCCAGGGTGTGCTCTTATGTGCTGACGGGTTAATCTTTAACACCCGCTTATCCATCGTCTGCCATGGAAAAGATAGTGGATCGCTATTTTCTTTGTCCGCGGTAATTTGTCCTTTCGGTGAAAGACTTGTTTGCGTGGTCAGTCGCACCCTCCCCATGCGTAAAAGGAAGCGGTTATGGAGAGCGTCCTCTTGCTTGTTTCTGGGGCTATTCGAAAGAGAGAAATAGGGTTAAGCCATGATGAAGCCTTTTCTGTCCGCATTGAAATCATGCTTTTTGTTTTCTTTTCTCTTCGGCTAAATATGTTCAAGTGTAACACCTTTGTTATAGAGATATTTTCAAAATTCCCTCATTGGCCTCAGGTCATTTGTTTTTTTCCTTTGTTCGTTTTTTGTTTTCCTCACAGATACGCCTCAGATACCCCTTGGGGTCCTTTTTTGGTATTAATACACTTGATTATTAATCAAAAAAAAAAAACCATTTCTCCATTCATGCTACAATTCAGATGACCTTATCCCCACTGGTGTATTCTATGCAAAGGAGATGGAGAGTCAATTGATCACCTTTTTCCTACATTGTCCCTTCACCATTGAAGTGGGTCCCTCCAAGGAGCATAGGGGATCTGTTTACCATGGCTTTTAGAGGATTTGGAAATTCAATCAAAGGCAAGACTTTGTGGCAAATTGTGAGCCCTTCTCTGGTTTAGTTTGTTTGGCAAGAGAAAAATGCGAGGGTCTTTGAAAATGAAGTGAGATCAGAAAAGGCGGTGTGGGACTTACTTTATTTTTATTCATCTTTGTGGGCTTCTAGTGCTTCTATTTTTATAGGAATTCCTCTTGCAGTTTTACAACTTAATGGTTGGCGGTTTATGATTGACCACATTAAGTTGGGTAGCATTGGCATTATTAGCTTTCATTGTATAGAGGGAGTTTTCACTCTGATTAGTTCCTGCTTTCGAGGGAAGGAAATATCTTCCTTCCTTTGTAATTTATCATACTTTTTGTTTGTGATTTAAAAATCATTTCTCCAATCAAATTATCATAGTCAATGAGGAAGACTTAATCTACTGACAGCATCTGCCTTTACCATGCATTATTATATGATGGAAGCTCTAACAACTAGCCTAGGGCACATAACTAAAAAAGGAAAAAAAACATTTCACCTGCCCTCATCTAGGACCTACCCAATATAAAAAAAATTAATAAAGAAAGAATATCCATATCTTTAAACATCTTGGCCTGAGACCATAAACTAAATACAAAAGAATTTTTCAATTTTTAATAGAAAGAACCCAATGCTCAAAAACAGTGCAATTTCTTCCCTCCCAAATCGTCAAAAAAAAAAGAAGAAAAGCATAATAGGGCCACTTTCCACACCTTCAGCTATTTTTTTGCCTACACTTAATTTATTCTAACCAAGCAAGGTCTCCCTCACCATCAAAGGAAGGACCCATCTCACTCCAAAAAGGAAGAAAATTCACTCTGCAGAACCCTAGCCTTAGGGCAATGAATGAGAATGTGATCTATTGACTCTGCTTTCTGGTTATCTTAGAAAGATTGCACATCATTTGTATTTACTGTCCAATGAAATAAATATCTTTGTTTCTTATCTAAAAAGGAAAATGTCAACCCAAAAACAGGGCCCTGAAAAAGACTCGGCCAATAGATGCAAAAACCAACCTTTACAGCAGTAAGCCGAGTTATCTCATTTCCCATCCGATCAACAAGTACAGGAAGGCATGCAGGTAATTCTGCTCTGAGGTTATCACCAAATGTTGAAACAAGAAGGCCCATGCAAGAAATAGCACACTCCTTGACCTCCTGGAGAAAGAGTTCTATGAGACATAGTAAAAATGCCCCAGTAAAATCTTTAAATAAATTCTGCTAACCTGGTCTTGATCTTGGTTTGTCAGGCGTGTCATGATGGCATTGTATATTGGATGAACATAGGGTTTGAAATCAAAACCATAACCCTGTATAAACAAAATTGATGCCATTAACATTAAAGCAGTCTAACAATAGCCCAAAGTCAAGAAAGAACCAATCTCACCTCAATATTATTTATAGTATACTATGAACAGTTCTCCCATATCACCAATGCCTCAGCAGTGACTTTGTAGTAACGCTCACCAACAGCAGATAGAACAGGACTTGAAAGAGCCTAGAATAACAACAATGGTACCATAATTGAAGAATCAAGCAAGATATATCAATTTTAGTGTCTAGTGTTTTATTATAAATACAACTCAAAATATTCAAAAAAAAAAACATAAGAAGCTAACATTCCCACATGAGGAAAATAAAAACGGAGATCACAAAAATGACAAAGAATTGATTGCACAAGTAAGCAGGAACCTAAAACTATTTCTTCTCTTGATTATGACAGAGAACTAATCAAAGAAAAGAAAGAATATTGAAAGCCACTATGCCATTATTTTTGTCTTTCCTTCTTAAAAATAAAATTGCAAAAGGGAACTATAACAAGAACAAAGCTAGCGATGTTAGCGTTATAAGGTCTCATTAGGGATGATAGAAGCAAAACCATGAGCATCAATAAAAGTGGAAGGGAATTTAGTTGCCAATTCTCTCTTGGGTCTCTCATAATAAGAGATTTATGTACTACAAGGTTTACGCGGAGCATTCGATGCAACTTTATCATTGTTATGCCTTCTTTAATTTTCATTACATTTTTTTCCATGAACACTAGCTTATCTTTCTTTACAATTGCTTTTTCTTTAATGAAGTGAACATTTCCATAATAGAAATTGGCATACAACTTTTGAAGATAAAAAAAGTTAATCTAATAAAATTGACCCCTATTCAGCAACCAAAAGACCGGCATCCTTAGGAGGTGTTAATTTTGAATGCTTTTCCTCAATGTAAGGGTGGACAATGAAATTGATGCAACCTTTGATGTAAGGGTGGGAAAACTTGAAGGAGGAATGAGAAGTAACACCAGTCTTGCAAAATGCCTACATGAGCTCAAATCTTTAAATTGGGATCTGTAGGGGTTTTAATATATTAAGAAAAGTGAAGAAGAAGAAAAAAACACAATTTACACAAAGCATCACAGAGTAAAATATACAAGTCCATAACACAATATTTATTGAGAGGAACATATGCCATACTTATGTTTTCTAATGATTCAAAGGAGTCAGTGATTCCAATGTGGTCTGCCAGGCAGTCGGCAAGACAACCTACAAAGTCTTTCAAAACTGAGAAACGCTTTTAAACACTGCCGCAGATGAAATAAATGTTTAATATCTAATGGTTGCATGACAGATCATCTGAAAGAATAACAGGAAACTCCTACCTTCGTCTTGACAGATTTCTCTCTTAGCTGTCGGTTTATAGATTTAACAATTTTGTACTTCTTACAGTACATTAACTATCGCCGGACTATAAAACCACCAAAATCTTTGCCCATCAACATCAATGCATTTCTGAACGAGGATAACTAAATATTGACAGTATAATTACGATTAAAACAAGGCCAAGACCATAGGAAAATGTTCACTTCACAAGGGCATCCAGTCAAGCCACTAAACTGTTCAAATCATTGAATATTAATTCGAATGTAAATGGAAGTACCAAGAATATTAATGTTTCGGAAGACAATAGAAATTAACTGGAGGACAATTTTGAGGTGTTTATAAAAGTATTTCTATATATTGACATCTCTTTTTTTTATTGATATGATATATTAACATGAAAGAAACAAGGAGAAGCTTAGATAATATTAGGAGTACACAAAGGACTGGAGAAACACAAAAACATAAGACAAAAAAATACCACCCACCTCAGCCTCTACACCTCAGCCCTCTGTTTTACATTCAATGAGAATTAAAAAATCGAAGCAAAGTACCACGAGAACAGCTCTCAAATGGCGTAAAGCTGCGGGATGGGTACCGGAGGTTCTGGGTTAAAAGTCCCCACAGGGCACTAGGTCATGAAGCTAATCACTCTAGGCAGTGAATTAAATCTGAGATGCGTGCTAATTTGGCCCCGGAGCATCTCAAGATTATAAAATAAATATAGTAAAATAAAGCAAAGAGGTGTTATGTCTATCGACATATACACATTTGTCAAAGTCTATAATTCTAAAATAATATATTTGCATCCACAATGGCCCGAGATCTCCTCATTCCTCAAGAAAGCAAACATATTTCTTTGCTGCCAAATAAGTCCACTAAAGTACGAGGAGGGCTGCCATCCCAGGTCTTTCGTTTCTTGCCCACAAAGACATGACCGTGAAAGAAGGACTACAAACGCTCTGACTAACAGCAATAGCTAGCATAAGTAACACAACATTCTAGCTTTCACCAATAGACCCAACGGATGAGTCAATCAATACTATCTTTCTATCAAAAAAAATCAACCCTCCTCCTTTCATAACAACAAAGGAAGCACATCTATTAGCTGCTCTTCCTCTTTTTGAATTGATCTTGAGTTTAACACACATACCCCATGAAGCTTCTCCAACAAAAAAAACCCACCTTAGTGAGACATATTCAAATGAGGATGAAGGAACAGCTGTTGGCAGGCGTCAAGCCACCACAGAAGCAGCTTCAGAGTAAACCACGCAGCTTCTAAGTAAGGCATCATCTTTTGCCACAAGGGAGAACCCTCTCTTCTATAGATAAGCTTGAGAAAAAAAAAAATTGTGGACCTCCTCCAATTCCCAGTCGTTAAAGGGTTTGGTAAAGCAAGGAAACCACCCTCCCTCCTCTCTTAAGTACTCCCAAGTCATGCAAGGCTCTATATTTTACATTGGAAGCCAAGCAAACAAAGAAGGAAAAGCCCTATACACACTGGCTGTCTGTTCCCAAAAACGCACCCTTCTACCATTTCCTAAAGATAAAACAACATTAGAGAACAAAGTCTCCCACTCCTTTCTGATTTCTTTCCAAATGTCTGTCCCATAAACTCCCCTAACGTCTCCAGAAACCCATCCCCCTCTCTCCTCCCCAAACTTCCATCTAATAACATTCCTCCATAGCACTTCTCTCATAGGCAAAAAGCACTTCCAACTCACTTACTAAAGGGCCACTATTCAACTTAGAAAGGCACATTTGACCTTCCCTTTCTATACTGCCTTGAACAATAGAAGTTAACAATATGTGGTTTTTTATCAAGGGTTCCCTCACCCTAAAAAAAATCTCTATGAATCTGATCCAACCTCAATCTGACCCACCTTGAAAAATGTAAAAAGGACAAGAAATAAATGGGTAAACTAGAGAGAGTGCTCCTATAGAAAGGGGGTGATACACAAAGAAACCACTCATGATACCTTTCTTTTTTCTCACAAAGGAACCGAGTCCCTCTAACCATGGAAGATATTACCCTAGATATGCCGACAAAGAAACAGAGCATAAATAAATAAAACCACTTGTTGTCTCTTTGCATTTCATTATTTGATTACCCTAGTGCTTCAGAAGAGCCAGACAATCTTTCACTTCAGCTTAAATAGAAAAGAAAGCAGCATCTCCTGAGCCAAAAAAAAAACAAAAAGAAAAAAGGCAACAACTATACTCTCTTTGTTGCCACTTTTACTACAAAAATCAACTAATATTAACAGCTCAGAACAAAAGGGAGCATAAAAGTATATAAAGCATATACAAAGGCATCAAAAGGCCAAACAATGCAAAGGGGTACACAAAAACAACTACCTCGTCATACTTAGTGTTTAGTGAATCAATAAAGTTCATCATGGACAGTAAGCAACATCCTATGCGCACTCTAACACTCTTCAAGAAACTATATATAAAAAATTGTTAAGTTTCTTGATCCACTTTTATGGTATTATCAAATGCTCTTCTAATTATCTCCTTCCATAAGACAGCATCTCTAGTAAGTATGATCAACAGGAACACTGATCTTATTTTACATGACAATTTGGGCTGAGCCTACAGGTAACCTACTCTAGAAATTTCGTTCTGCAATACATTCCAAGTTTGTTGCTCCTTTTATTAACATATAACCTTTGAAAAAAGGAGGTGAAAAGAGAAATATATTGTGATGTAAAACTAGTACAGAGTTCTGATTTAAGGAAAACTTTTCAAATTTATATTTCATGATAAATAGCACATAAACTTGGCAATGAAAGGAACTTTAACATCAACTTGCCTCAGTTCGTTCATGTCAGTCTGCCCTTTTGTAACATTTCCAGTTTGGCGTAGTAGCTCAATAAATGTATTGAACACATCCATCTGAATCATGACAAAATCAGATAATCAACCATGTACAAAGGAAAACAAATATCTAAAAATTAACATTTTGGCTCACCTTCACATTTTCTTCTCTCTCTTTAAACCTATCGATCAACTTAGGACAAGCCTTCACAGAAGAATTACTACATGGCTACGTAATCATATAGTAATCAAGAGAGCAAGAGTGTAAAATGTAAACTCTCTTTTTATCAGAACATACGATCATGAACCAAATAATAAAAATTATGTGAACTGCAATTTTGTATTCAATACAGTATCTTGCTCCAAATTCAAATTCAAATTTGTAACATCAACAGAAACTTCAGGAACACTGTAGCAATAGCACAGTATCGAAAGAAAATTATCAATTGGAAAACATATAAATAAATCAGGTTACCACAAATGTAAATATCCTGAAGCTCTAAAAAGTACCTCCTCATACAGCTTTGAAAGCATTTCAGGTCGAGAAACAATCAAAGCTGCTAAGCATTTAGCTGCTGCTCTTGCGAACTCCAGCGGCGCATCCTCATCATCTGTATATTCAGTTGCACTCTCACTAGAAATACAAGATAGAGCACTGCAATATTAGTAACAACTCTACCATGCATAAATTATCTACACAAAAGACAAATAAATAAGCCATCGAATGACATACTCCTCTTCCTCTTCCTCATGATTCTCATCATCAGTATCTTCCTCCATGTTATCAGTGAAGTTTGGGTCATAACTAAGATATTCTAGGGTAAGATGAAGAATTTTGTCACAATATGAAGAAATATCCCGAGGGCACCTGAGTAAAAAACTCTCCAGGGCCTGCATTAAAATTAATGCATATGTAAAATATGAAGTCAATTTTACCATGACATGAAGGGTGAAAGGTAAACTAAACATCAAAAATAAATATCAAAGCTAAAATTTCATATGCACTATACCTGCAAGCTATATTCTCGAAGCTCTTCATCATTCTCTGATGCACTTGTGCAGTAATTAATCAGCAGAGGAACAGTATCTCCAAGATGAGATCCAAAACGATATCCAACAGCACGGCTAAAACACCAAAACATAATTGCTTGTTAGCAAAAGAAAATTCACAATTTACAGCATAAGCAGATCAATATGCATTCAAAACGGGGCATTCTGAAATAAAACATACAATAAGCAATAACCACATGATCATAGCCAAAAGAACAATAGCTAATCCAGAAAATGATGCATTAGCAATAACTATGAATGGTACAACTCATTGACCACATATTGTTACCAATCAGTCATCCTGCTGCTGTAGATGCACAAGTAGATACCAGAATAAATGCAATTAATATTTCCTTGCCTATGGCTTATCAAAAAAAAATTATTTCCATGCGTATCAAATCTCCCTATGACTGTCTTTATTCTGCTTTAGTGGTCGAAAAAGCAACTATAGATTGCAAAGTTGTTTTCCAACTAATAACACTTAAACCACATGAAGTGAATACTTACCCAATTAGAAATCTTCTTCCATCCAAATCTCCCAGCATAATAAGAAACAACAAAACCAACAATTTTCTTAAAGATGTCTCTACTTTATCATATACTAAGTCAACATGTGATTCTCGAAATATGGAAATATCCTTTTCACTGCTTGCCAATGGATCTTTCCAGGGGCAATCCTTATAACTACTCAGCACACTAACTACACATGAAATACTTGACCTAATGCAAACCATGTTATAATGTTCCCAACTGCACTAGCATAAGGAACATGTGAGATGTGTTCCCTTTCTTCCTTGATCCACCGTAATAAAGCACTTAAAAGTTCAAAGTGACATACCCTCGTCTAGATCTAAGTTGTACATTACGGAAGGATGTTCCACCTTTGATCTTTTAATTAATAGAAAACAAATCTGTTGCATTTCTGGTTGAAAAATGTTTCCAATCATTTTGCAATTGGACGAGTAAATATCTCAATTTCAAAACAAATTTCATTATTTCGCAAAAGAAAAAATATATATATATACAGAAATGGAATAAAGATTACAGATGAGAGGCGAAAACAACAGTATTCATACAGATAGAAGAAACACAATGGCTTCCAAATATAGATGCAAGCATATGATCATGAATTCATGTGTAGGGTAATTGGGTACATACATAATTCATCTAAAAGCAATCAATATAAGCCACTCAATTACCAAACATATCCAAGAAGGAAACCCAAGAATCAATAGGAAAGATTATTATATACATAGCACACTTAAAGCCCCAATCTATCTGAATATTTACAGTAAGATTAATTTCAGAGTTTTACTCCTTTACTTCTCAAGTTTCGGACAACCTCGACAGTTGCTTTTGCCAACAAATCATCTGACAAACTTGATGCAAGAGATGCTGAGGATCAAAGAAATTGTTTGGTTATATCACCTTTTTGTGGCTCAAAATTTTCAATATAATGTTGAAGTCACAAATTCTATTTGAGGGGGCACTATGGTTATTTTTACCCAGAGTGGAATGTATTTATACCAGATCACTCAGACCCAACTCAGATAAGATGTCTACTAAGATTACCGAAAATAAGGCGCAGGACCCAAAATGATTAGGAGCTTTGAATGTTGTGCCTAAAGATATAATATGCATGGTATTTAAGTATGTAGTGTTAAATACACAATTTACTTGAACTTACTAATATGAGCAGTGTCTTTCTAACACTTGTGATTGGAACAACTGGGACAACAGTGCACCTAACAGTAGTTCATGGTCGGTTGCCATAAGATTTAGGAAATTTGTGAAGAAGCGTCACACAAGATGTCAAGACACCATTCATTTCATTTCCGTGGTCATTCCACCAAGGAGAAAGTACACGAGAACCAAAATCAAAGCTTAAAGATTATTTTGTAAATCTATGAAATCGATTGCAGAAAATAACTTGGTATAATAAATATCTTGAATTGAACTCAGTTTTTTTCTTTTTTATTTCAAAGCCTTTGGTAAAGGTTAGATCAATGAGCAAGAAAGCAGAAACAATGGACAACTAATGTCATCTAGCTACATCCAAATCAAAATGAGAGAAATCATTGCACAAGTACACTTAGTAACACAGCTAAAATAAATCCTTGGTTTCCAATCATACCCAGACTTCTTCTGTTTTCAAAGTCCATTGCTTCATCTTTTAATATCCTATTAGAAGTTTTATTTCTTTTTAATAGGCATACGAAAAAATATATATAAAGGACACCAATCGAAAGGCCAGGGGTGCACCCTAAGCACACAAGCATAATACCAAGGATGCCAAAACAACTACAACAAAAACAAAACAAAGAACGACCTCAAACAAGCACACAAAGCACCCTCTCTAACATTCAACCAATAAAAAATCTAAGGAAACAAGAACATCTTGAATATGATGGCGAGTTCATTAGAAAAGGGTACAAATAAGACCATCCTTTAACGATTTATTTAAGCATTGAACTCCATCAAAGTATAAAGAATCTAAAACAAGCAAAGAGAGATTGTCCTCCAAATCTTTTTTTCTATTTTTTCTAACAAACCGTCCATTCATCTGTTTAGCAAATCTCACCAAAAAATAGGATCTGAAAAGCTAAAGAGGAAGCAACAAATGCAAAGCCCCTGCACTTTTACAATGGATCAACAATACATTCTTAGGGTTGTGACTTTTCTAATCAGCCAACAACCAACAACCAACAACCAACAACTTCTCTTAAGCTTATCCAAGGTTAAGAACTTTTCCTCAAAAAACACATAACCCTAATAAAACAATAAGATTGTTTAGGTAGGCAATGGCTGAATAATAAAATTGTGGAAAGAAAAATCATGTGGCAATATTTCCCTAGAAAAAGCTCATCTTAGGATGTTTTCTATAGTCATTGACAAAGAAACTTTAGCAAAGGAATGAAGTATGGGGACAAAGAAGAGGAAAAGGATGTGCTGCGGAGGTCACCTGTTTTCTTAGGACCAATTCCATGACTAGAAGCTAAAGTGGAGGTTCTTTCAAGATATTCATAGGGACATTTGAAGATCCAATGGTTGAGGTCAACTCCAAGTGTGGTGTTTTTTAGTGACTTTCAGCCCTTCTTTGTCCAATTGTAGCATAGAGGTGCTCCCTTTAAAGATTGTTTAGAAGCCTTAGATTCCATCTAGAGTCAACTTTCCTGATTCAAAAGCCATTTGTGGAAGGATATTAGAGTAGCTCAAAATGAAAGAATAGATGATGTTAAATAGATATTTTACACGTAAAAAAGAAGAAATAGTTGACCGATCTTCTTTCACTACTTGAAAGCAACAACTGGCTTTTGCTCTATTTGAAATAAAGTGAGCAATAAGGCACTTGTTAATAAACAAGGATCTCCTGAGCTGGCATAGTTCCTTCTTTGAGAGAAAGAGAAAGAGAGAAAACCTAGAGAGTTGCTCCCTTATGCCTATTCTTTGAGAGAAAGAGGAAGAAAACCTAGAGAGTTGCTCCCTTATGCCTATTCTAAAACATAAGGAAAGAAAAAAATAAGAGCGTATTTGAGAATACTAAAAAAGTCAATCCAGCCCTCAAACAATTAGCTACGTTCCACTATTTTGAATGGTGTAGAGCGTACATAAGAGACCACCCTCTATCTATGTTGGACTTTGTTGATCAATTGAGCTCTTTTTTTTTGTGTATTGATCAAATAAGAGCTCTATAGATGCGATAAGGAGGTTATTTTAAAGTATTCCTCCACATGATTAACACCCTTCAATGCCTTTTTTTTTTTACATTAGATAAGATACTTATATAAAAGGCTAAGTAGCCCCAAGAGTACAAGAAAACAAACCTTACCTCTTACAAAAACATCTAAAGGAGAAAACAAAAAAAAAAAAAACCCTCGATTAACACTCATTTGATCAATGAAATGAATTAAGGTCATTGGACCATCCTCTAAAAACAAATTGATCTCCGACCTTAGGAGATTTACAAAAGAAAACTTGAGCTTTTGTATGAACAACGCTTCATCCCCCTAAGCATGATAGTTCTGCCACCCACACGTAGACCAAAAAATTGCACAAGGTCCCTTTCCAAACTAATCTCCGTCATTTTTCTCACCATAGAGCTCTCTCCACCCTAAGGGTATCTTGCATAAAGAGTTCTTTATGGGATGAGAGAGCAAGTTCAAGCACTCTTGGTAGATGCAATAGGAGAATGTAGTTAGTTGTCTCTTCTTTTAAACAAAAACAGCACCTATTAGCAAGTGAAAAAACTCTTTTTAAGTTGATCAAGAGTCATAATTTTTCCCCAAATAGCTTCCCAAGCAGAAAAACCTATCTTTGGACACCAACACCCCAAATGTTAGCTAAGGGGAAAGCAAAGGAATGGCTAGCCTCTAGCACCTTGTACATAGCTTCGATTGAGAAGTCACCGCTCTTAGTCTCCTCCCACCACAGTTTATCCACTCCCTCCAAAAATAAATTCTTTGTTCCTAGCCTCAAGAAGAGACCTTCCACCTCGTCCACCTCCCAATCATTAAGATGTCTGCAAATGGGATCTGACCCCTCCTCCCTCCTCAAACATCAGGCACCCAAGCCTCCTTGGGAGGCGTTAGTAATAAGAGGGAAAAAGATTTGTCAAAGAAATAAAGGGAAAGAAAATTCAAGAGACCTTATCTCCACACCACTTATCTATAAAATTTCACCCTTTGCCCATTTCCCCACCTCAAAAAGATATTTTGTATGTACTTAAATGTCCCCCTTTCTATTTTTCAAGCTGAGTCCATGTCAGTCCTTACTAAACATGTGGTCCAAACCACCACCCCCCTCTTCCTCCTCATACTTTACCCTAATAACTTCATTCCACAAAAACTATCTCTTTGAGGAGTGGTATAATGAGAAAGGAAAGAATTTGACAAAGAAATGAAGAGGGGAAAGAAAGATTCAAGAGCATCTCACACCGCCCATCTATCTAATTTCACCACTTTGCCCATTTCCACTCAAAGATATTTTTGTATGTAACAAAATGTCCCCACCTTCTAATTGCTTTCCAAAGCCCCACTCCATGTTCCGTCCTTACTAAACAAGTGGTCCAACCCCCTCCTCTTCCTCCTCATACTTTACTAATAACCGTTACGCGGCATCTTTCACATTGCAAGCATGACTCCATTTTTTTTTTTTTTTTTTTCTAAAGAGAATAGCCTTATTCAAGTTAGCCAATCTCTTGATGCACAAGCCACCCTTCGATGCCTTTATATACACCATGTATGCTTAAGGTACTTTTTTTGCTAAGTATACTTAATATATGTTTTTTTTTGTCTATATAGAAGAAGTAAGAGAAGGAGAAGGTGTTTTTTAAGTATACCTCCACATGATTAAAGTCACTTTAGAAACCTTAATTCACTCCTTTTTATCTATCAAAAAAAAAAAAATTATACCTCCACATGATTAAGACCCTTCAGCATGTATGCTTAAATATGTTTTCTGTTAACCATTCTAAATATATCCGTTATTTACCTAAATAGAAAACGAAGTAGGAATAGGAGGAGGAGGAGGAGGACCTTCGAAGCATCTATATATACCATGTAAACTTAAGTACATCTTTTCTTCTAATAAAAAAAAAGTACATCTTTTCTTGGGCATCCTTAATATATATTGTGAAGAGAAAAATAACTTTTTGATTTTCATTAATTAACGAAGGGAGGGAACATACATATTTATACTCTATCAGTGTTGGAACTTAGAAAGGCAAAGTGGGGGTCAATTAGGAACTAAGAAAATGAAAAGAAGGAAAATATTTACCTAAATGGATTAGGAAGCTGTCGTAACACTTTGCATTATAGCATATAGGAGTGAATGGAGTTCTTGGTTTTAAGCTGGGTGAGAACGAGAAAGCAGTAGACCACTTGCTCATCCATTGATTGAGGGCTAGATGTTATGGGATCTTCTTTTGGCCATTCTTTGGGTTTAACTAGGTGTTCCTAAGTACGGTTTGTCCTTCTCCTTCTTGCAAGTCTTGATGTCGGAAAAACGGAAGAGAGAGTGTGGAGGCGAAACATGCTCTTTGTATAATGCAGACGTGGATGGAAAGGAATAGGGTGTGGTTTCGAGAATAGGAGTCCCCCTCACCTTTCAAAGGATGAAAACATTTTGTGTTTTCACACTTGTGGTGCGTGAAATTTAAAGTTGTATAGTGTTGATAACCCAAGTCGTTGGTGGGGTTTGTCTTGGATGGGGTATAGGTGAGAGGAGTCGGTTTTTTCTTTGTATCGCCACTGCTTGTTCTCTTTGAGCACCTTGTGCTCTTTTAATCTATATACTGCTTTTTACCGATCAAAAAAAAAAATAGGTCAAATGGGTTACACGTGTACTTAATCCTAATGTACCAAGATTGTTAGACATGTACTTAATCCGATGGGTAGATCTGAGGTCGTAGAAAAGTCGTCGGAATTGTCTACACGGTGAGTTGATGTGACCCAAGTGAAACACAGTCGTAAGATGCTTCGCCGTAATTGACTGCAAGGAGAGTTTATGTGACCGAAAGAGGGCCTACAAGGACATGAGAAAGCTCTACTGGAGTAGGAAGGGGCCAATGAGAAGGTTCGCTTGATAAGGTTTGCCGAAGAAGGTCCAAGGAAGAAAGTCCACCGGAGAAGGTCCGCCATTTAATAAAGGTCACTGAGAAGGTCCATGTGATAAGGGTCACCAAGAAGGTCTTACAAGATAAGGGCCGCCGGAGAAGGTCCATCAATAAAGGTCCGTCGGAGAAGGTCCGCTGGGAAAGGTTCGTGGGGAAGGGCCGCTGAAGAAGGTCCAAGCTCCAACGGAGAAGGTCCGCCAGAAAGGTCGCGGGAGAAGGGTCGTCAAAGAAAGTTCGTAGGAGAAAGGCTATCAGAAAAGGTTCGTCGGAGAAGGATCGCTGGATAAGGTTTGCGGGAGAAGGTCCGAGCCGGAAAGTGATCAGAAAGTGGTCATAAAAATGGTCGAAAAAGTGGCTCTGATACCATGTGAAGAGAAAAAATAACTCTTTGATTTTTCTTAATTAACAAAGTGAGGGAACATACATATTTATACGTGTTAGAGCAAAGAAAGGAAACAAAATTAGAGTCTAATTAGGAAACTAAAGAGAAAAGGAAAGAAGGAACATATTCCTAAATGGATTAGGAAACTAATCCTTAACATATATGCTATTTGCCTACATAGAAAAAGGTACATCTTTTCTTGGCATATTGCATGTCTTACTGTCCTATGGATAGTATGACAAGAGAGAAATGCAAGGATTTGAGGAGAGGTGTGGTAGAATGTAAGAGGTGGGTTATGGGACTTTTATTCATTTTATGCCTCTTTATGGACTTCTTGTACTACTCCTTTTGAAGGAGTCCCACTCAATTCTATTCTCCTTAGTTGCCTCTTGACTTGTATTCAGAGAGGTGGGCCTTGTGAGTCTTTGTCTGCTCTCAGAGTTCATCTTGCTTTAGATTGTCCCTTTATGCAGTTGTAAGTATACTTTTACTCAATCAAGTTTCAGGTACTTAGTGAGAAGGGATTTCTTATCCTTTCACTTTTCAATATTAATACATGTTTTGTTTCTTGATCCAAAAAGAAAAGAAGGAGATGACCTTTATATACGCTATATGCTTAAATACATTTCTACTGCTCATGCTTAAACATGTGCTCTTGCTGGGCGAGGAGGTTAGAGAGGATAGATATCATCCTAAAAGCTAGACTTTAATGCTTCTATTGCGAGTTCATGTCCTACTTCATAATATTTTTACCCGTCTTATTGCAACTAGTATATACAAATTTATGCTCAATTTTGTTAAATCTTTAATTAATTAAGTTCTTTTTTATGCTACCATATTACCATTACTTGGATAATTATGCATTTCTATAAAAATTTTAAAAAAGAAAAAAGAAACATATCATAAACATAAGAACTCTTTCACTTTTAAATCCCAATAAGCTTCAATGCAAGTACTAAAATATGGTTTCCATAACTTATAGGGCTAGTTATTCCTTTATCAATCATGGGAGAGAGGGGAAACAAGAACATTGGCAAATGTAAGAGGTCGTGACTTTTAAAACAATAGTCTTAAGAGCGAGCATCACATGTCACGATGTTGATCTTCCTACTTAGCAACTTGTCACAAAGTTTATCGTCATCTCCACGAGCCGTGCCTCACTCGACCTCTTGACCAAAGGTGGAAGACTACAATGCCATATTAAAACAAGGAACAAGAATTACATTAAAAGCAATTTCTACCTATTCAACTACTTGTATGTTCAAATCCAAAAGCATAATCATGATAAAAATAAAATAAAATAAAAGAAGAAAAAAGAGAGAAGTTACAAGATTGATATCCAAATTAATTGATTGCACCTTTAGGTGTTCATTACACATGTCATGTGTAATATGATTTTTATAGATATGTCATGTGTAATATGATGCAACGCATGCTTTACGCTTTCTAATTTATTTGCTTATCAAAAGATATTGATAACTAAATTGACACCTATAGATTCTATACTTTGAAAAAGTCAGGGAAAAAATGCGCTGATGCTCATTTAACTGTTGTTAGGTCTAACATGAGAACAATAAGAGTACATGATGCAGCTTTTCTACTGACCTGACACGATCTTGTTTCTCGCAAATAACAAATTGAAGGAAATACTTCAACATGTTTTCAAGTAAAAATAAGTCCTACTTTCCAATCAGGTTGTGGAAAATAGACGAGGTTCTGATGCCCCAACCAAACACCATTTAGGCACATGATGGTCATGAAAGTAATTCAATAGAAACAACCTTTAACAGCAAAACTTTATTAAAGCCAATACCATGTAGTGAGGTAAAAGAATAACATTATCACTAGTCAGATAAGAGTGAAAGGAAGCACAAAATCCAAACCATTTCACAGCCAATCCAGAAACATCTCCAGCAGCATCGTCAAGTTGTTGTAGGACAATGTTTGATAACTTTATCTCCAAATCAGAATCAGCTCTAAATCCTTCTTTGTTTAACTCATTTAACAAATCAGAAGTTGCCATATATCTATAATCTTTATCTTTACCCGTCATCTGCAAACAAAATCAAACAAGCCAAAGAAAATAATTACCAGCCTAAAACTATTCACCATCAAAGAAAAGAAAACTGCCAATATAACAGAAAATTAAAAAGTTGAGAATCTTCTTTTGTAAAAATAAGCCCACAATATATGTATACATACATACATTATTATACATACATACATACAGCTACATACATACATATATATATATATATATATATATATATATATATATATATATATATATATATATATATATATATATATATATATATATATATATATATAAAATATAAAATATACTCTTTTCCAGTATGCTTAAGAGAAGCAATTCGCCATCTCTGACTGATTATATCCAAAAGTCTTTATTACACAAATGTCAACCCTTTATGGTATCAATACCTGAGTAACAAATTCCAGTTAAGAAAAACCAGCACTTAAAAAAATTCTATATTCAGTTTAAGGACATTAAAAAGGAACATTAAAACTTTCCAGACAACCTAACTTGACAAAAATTTATCCACTAAGGCCATCAAAGGGAAAAAGAAAAAATTCTAGAAAACTCGACTTGATAAAGCATTAATCTATTAAATCCTCATTTGACATCAACCAATATGGATTAGAAGCCTTTCAGGATAATGACACATTTTTAGGAGTGTCAAATTACCACTTAAAGAGCTCCACCCTCAGCAAAAAAGGGGTTAAGACCCAAAGATTTAAAGATGCTTCTGTGACTATAAACTAAGCCACGTTAAACTTTTTCCTAATATAATACTAAAGATCTACAAGCCTAGTTGTCTAAAAAAGCGAGACTCTGTACAGTAAGACTGGTGAGTACAAGACAATTCAGAGTTCAACTTTCCCATTGCGTATATGGAAAAAAAAACACAATGGGTTCAGTTTCCAAATTCAAAAATTTTCACAATTCTAGCCTATCAAAATAACACTCATAATTCCATACACCAATCCTAATAGACTAAGTGCATGCAAAAAAAAAAAAATACATATATCACAAAAAGACTAGATAAAACCCCTCATCAACCACATTGTCCAATCAGCCCACAACCAACCCCAACCTAGTGTCTCATACGTAAAATAATGGAAAACAAAGCAATTGTAGGGCTACCCTAGATTGCCATTAAAAACTACAAAGTAGTAGGAAACAACAATTCAAATCTCCGGCTTTAATTTGAACACAACACTAGCACATGCGCACAAGCAAGAAGAGAGATGAGAAACCCAAAAAAAGAATGAAAATAAAGAAACAGTCAGCTGGATGGCAAGAAAAAAAGTAAAACAAATACAGTCACAAATCTGATTTTTGGGAACAATACCATAATACACAGAAAGAGAAACTAGAGATTATCAAAAAATTAAAACAAAATAAAGAAGAAAAACATAGTGCGAGACCAACGGGCAATGAAAAAATAGTAATTCCAAATCCCAGACTCCTCACGCCATTCTGTTTATTTCCACAAACACAACCAATCAATTCAAACTCAAACTCACCATAACAAAGCAAAGCCGCCACTGCGGCTGTGGCTGCTGCGACCGGTGATACGAACCAATCGCCAAGTTCTGTAGAGTTCAGATTAACAAAAATAATAACAAGATGATCAGAAACTATGCCGACTCTAATCAACTTTCACTGCATTTCCAGGGAGCCAAACATCGGATAAAAAGAATTCGATCAAAAAAATTAACAAAAAAATAAAACAGAAACCCTATGAGAAGGAAGAGATATTAAAAGAGCGATACCGAGAGCTAGCGACGATTCTCTTCGTAGTCTTTCCCTTTCTCACTCCGCAATGACTGACAGTCTCCCACTTTGATCCGTGTCTTCCTTTTAGTGTTCTCTCTCTCTCTCTTCGCTTTCTTCCTTTTTTCTTTTTCTCTCCTGAAATTTTTTTCCTCCCCTTATTTTCTCGAGAAAATTATTTTCTTTTTCTATGTTGTGCTGAGGTTTGCGTTACCTGTCAATTTTGTATGTTTCTGCACCTAACTTCGTAGCGTGTGGAATTCCCTATGAAATTTATAATCCATATATTTTGGAAATTTATTTTTAAATTTTTTTCAATATAATAAATTTTATGAAATTTATAATCCATATATTTTGGAAATTTATTTTTAAATATTTTTTCAAGAAAATAAGAAAAAAAAATCATATTTTCCCGAAGTCCATTTTGCCCTTTCCTAATGAGTAGGAAATACTTAGAAATGTATAATTCATATATTTTAGAATTTTATTTTAAATATTTTTTAAGATGATTAGAAAAAAAAACATATTCATATTTTTGCTTTATTTGAAACTCAAAAACAGATTTTCCTCAGATTCACAAGAAAAAAATATATAAAAGGAAAATCAAATATATAAAAATCAAATATAATCAAAATTCCTTAAATTTTTATATATTTTTAAAAATCTAAAGAATGAAACAAAGATAAATAAATAAATGAAATAATAAATATATAAATTTGTTTTATCAATTTTAAAAAACATATTTTATTATTTTACTCCAAATAAATGAAAAGGTAATATTAAGTTTTTTTAAAAACATAAAGAATATCAATTTGGCTTTCTTTGAAAACCATTTTTATTCACTAAATTTAGTGTTATAAAACAAAAAAAAAAACTAAAAATCAAATATATTCTCTATGTTTTAAAAAAAAAAAAAACGTTTTCAAAAAATTGAAAACAAGCAAGCCCAAAGTTATGGAAACTTTTGCCCTATATGAGGTATTTATGGGGATCCTTTTATTGGGCTTAAATGGCCCAAGCCCATATGGGCTTGGGCCATTTAATCAGTTAATCTACTCTCAAAATGCCATAATTAATTAACTAATATAATAATGCCAATTATCGATTAGCCAAATTCAAATACTTTTTCTCTTACCCTTTTGTAATTTAAGAAATTATCAAACACTTACATTTTGATATCCAAAACAAATAATAATATATTTAAATAAACAAAGAAAGATATAATAAAATTGATTATTAAAAGTTCTTTTATAAATAACAAAGAAAAAGTATTGAAATTTTAATAAAAAATAATAAAAATAAAAGGAAAGACACCATACAAGGTGTAACAGATACAGAAAGTAAACTCCATTTATGGTAGTTTAATACTACGATTGTTTTTTTTTTCTTGGTTTTTTGTTGAAAGTAATTTGTTTTCGGTATTTAGCCTATGTGTTTTTTTTACTTTGTTATGACTTATTGATAAAGTTTTGAAATTTGTGACCGAATAAAAAAAATAAAAAATTTTGGCTTTTTAACTTTTTCTTAATATTTTTTATTAAGAAAAAACTAGATATTCAAATATGAGAAAACTTGTATACTCTACGATCCAAATGAAACTCTAGTAATACATTTCATACTAAATAAATAAAAAGCATATATATATATATAAAGCTTGACTTAAAAAAAAAAAAAGACAAAAACACCTAAAAGTTAAGGTTATTATGAGCGAATATGATGTGCATTAGAGATATGTAAATGTGACATTTTTTTATCTCAGACCACGGCGTTTTGGGTTTCGGTCTGTACATAAAAAAATTATTTTGGGTTCATATCATAATTTAAACTAATCCTCATACGATCCAAGTATGTGACTATAACGGATAACAAAAAGCTTCAACCAAATAACACATATGCATTCGTAAGACTCAAACTCGAAACCACTAGTTAACTTATGAGATATTCCAATCATCACATCTACATGTTCGATAAGTGAAAAATATATACTATAAATACAAAAAATTATCCATCTTTCATGAAATCCAAAGAATATTTTTTGCAATCTCAAACTTCATTTATTTAGACATTTTGAATATGCAAGTGACTTTAAGCTATTGTACAACTCACTCAACTTGATTTTCAACCATTAGTAAACTTAATCATAATTTGTTATTGTTAAAATGTTATTTCGATATTTAAAAAAAAAAAAAGAGGTTGTTATGGAATAATCCTGTGTTAAGCTGCTTGCTTTTGCTTTTTAGTTTTCAACATTTTGTTTGTTTGTTTTTTTAACTTTTCACTTTACTTATTGTTTAAATTTTAAAACTTGTTACTAAATAGAAAAATGCAAAATATTTAGTTTTTTTTGTCTTTTCTAATGTTTTCTATTGAGAAAAAATTAGATATTATAATATAAGAAAATTATACTATTTATGATCAAATTGAAACTCCTATGACCGGCTCTCATACTAATTAAATAAAAGCATATATATGTTTTAAATTTTTTATTTAAAGATTTATTATATTTCAAAATTTAGATAAAAATCAAAAGATTGCTTTTTTTTAAGAAAAACAAACTAATGGACATTTAATCGTACTAATGCACTATTCAAACTAAAAGTTATATTCAATATTAAGTAAAACAAACGAACGAACAAACACCACTCTAACATATATATATATATATATATAGCAGTATATATATATATATATATATATATATATATATATATATATATATACACACCAATATAAGGACAAATAGTAATAACATAGAGCTAATAAAATAAACCCTTTAAAGATACTTATCACGCCCTCGCATTTTACTACTAAAAATACACCAATCTGCTACATGCGAAAAGATGTGAGATCGAGATAGAGGCTTAGTAAGTGCATCAACAAGCTGGTCGCTAGAGGAGATATGAATAAGACGCAGTTCAGACGATTGAACCAGGTCACGAATAAAATAATAATCAATCGCAAGGTGTTTCATGCGAGAATGAAAGACAAGATTAAATGAGAGATAAGTGGCACCAAGGTTTTCCGAGAATAAGGTGGGTACAAATGACCGCGCAAGAAGTTCCAATACAACAAATAATTCTAATTTATTGCAATTTGACAACAAAGAACTGAATCGCACGATACTCACCTTCAATGGAAAACGAGCAACAATGCATTGATCTCGTAGAACTCCATGAAATTAGATTAACACAAGGAAAAAAAATAAGAAAAGCACTTGTTAAGATACGATCATCTAGGTTACCGTTTTAGTTTGATCGTGAGAAAACCATGCAATGTCAAAAGACTGCCCGCAAGTAGCTTTCGTATACCAAGAGCTCTTGTGTCATTCAGATAACGAAGCAAACGTTTGACCGCTCCCTAATGGTGTTCGGATGGCACGTGCATAAACTGTGAGAATTTGTTCATGACAAAGGAAATGTCTAGTCGAGTCATTTAGATATGTTAGAGTAGCTCAGGCCAAGGTCGTTCAAAACATGGATGAAGAGCTCATCAAAGTCACCGTGAGACATTCAAGGGCAAGAGAGAGTCAATATTGTGTTTGACATCGTGCTTTGACATCGTACATATAGTCGTGTAATAGTCCTATTACTCGATGAGGACTGATACATTCTCGACGATGGATCATGATCCGTCTACCCGGCTGAGAGGCATACGTCTTTTCGAGAGAGGGGTCCACGCAAAGACGGAGACGCTATGGAAATAAAGATAAATTGCACTAGGGTGGCAGATACGGATGTTGACTAGACCAAAACACATACACAGATTTTACGACGTTATTACCAAGGACTAGTATCTAGTCCCCAGCAACGGCGCCATAAAACTTGTTGATCTGACCAAAAATCTCCTAGAGTAAATCATTTTCAATATTGGTTTTGGCCTAATATACCGTAAGTGCAATGTGTCGACAAGTAATAAAATTGATTTAAGTCCGTACATCGATCCTACTGCAGATCTCCGTGACTTAGATCAACTACCCCGACTACTCAAGCTCCATACTATCTTTGACTATAAATGATATCAGGTTCCAAACAAGATGTCAGAAAATTATACAAGTATATAATAAAAGAATGAACAATCGATTAAATCGACCTAAAGAATAATGAATAACGACAGTTAAGAAAATAAATGGAAACTGAATAATTATCGCTTAGGAGTACACATTAAGATCAATGCTACGCGGCTATCAATTCCCCGCTGCACACTCGTTAATTTTGCTTGTGTATTTCAGTTTAAAATCTGGCCCAAGGCGTTCAAAGAGTACAATGATCTCTCCACACCCACATTTCATTATTCAATTTTACCGATTCTCTTGAATACAAGAATGAGATAACTACTTTTAACAAGGACTCTAATTCCGGGTATTTTTCTTTGCAATACTTCATACCCATTTTTGATGGATCACCTTAGCCCTGCATCGGGTCAAGCAAGGATATACAACTTCCGTGCTACTCTTCCCTCAAAATTAGAATAAATCAACCTCTCCTTTGATTAGATCTTAGCTACCACGGATCGGGCTTCACATTCGACCGAGGTGAACTCTCGCTTGTTTAAATTGATAACTCATTCAACTCATTCTCGATTTCAAGTGAGAAGATGATTTACTGGCAACTTAAGCTCATTAGATCTCTAATATGTGATTAATATACCTTCAAAGAAGTGTTCATAACTCCCAGATTGTCATCTCTCGTGTCATTCGCATGACCTCCTTAAAATCGCAGCAATGAGACAATTCTTAATACTGCATAAGAATGATATTCGCATCAAAAACATTAAACCCATAACCTAAAGTAAATTCATAAACCTAAATTTATCATTAAACAACTACAGAAAGATAATTCTCGACACAAGATTCACTTAATGAAGTTTCGGGTTCCTTACCATCAATTACACACTACAAGATTCTCTCGATCATAAGAATAATCGTGACATGAAATCGAGAGCTGAGTTCTTAAATTTGTCTCAACTTCAAACTTTCCAGTAGTAATTTGAAAGAATTGAATTGGATTCACTTTATAAACAAAAAACGATAAATATCCAATTTTAAAATAAACTAAAGCTAAACTATAAATCTAATCTAATCTTCTAACCATCAACACAATAAAAGAAAAGAAAAGAAAAGAAAGAAAAATGAGTTCTTCACTACCCGTACTGCCCTGTATGTCGTCAGCCAAGTCAGCCATATGAGTCGGGTAAATGCAGATTATGTGGTTTCTCTGGGTCATTCTTTGACGAGTTTAAAAGTCATCTATTTTTAGTCCATTTTTCTCAAGCACTTATCAAAGAGACAATTACTTTGCAGAACATGAAGAAACTCACCCATTTGTTATTGAAGGTGTGTAATGGAAGAAAGAAGAAAGGTAGAAAAATGCGCAATAAGTGAAATAAAAAGTGCGCCATCGCGCAGCAGAATGAAAAGTACCGCTGAGTCATTGATGCGCTGGGTTAATAGCCTACCATGAGGTTCGCGCACATCGGAAATCAATGAAATCGATGCGTGTCGCTACGGATAATGTAAGATATCAGGGTCACGACCGAGATCGCCGCGAGAAAGCCGCAAAGTAGAGCCGACCGCCGCGACGCGAGACGGGGTCGCGACATCAAGAACCACGCTTTAAAGCTGCGAGTCATGAATCGGTCGCGATAAGATACCGATGTCACTACATCGTGAACAATCGCTGAGACTGGTGGAGGCATGAAGTGATGTCGCTGACAAGGGGATTGATGTTGTGCCACATACTCCCGTAAAAAACAGATTTGGTGAGTTTTCATATTTCAGTGATCTTAATTATTCATTTTTACATTAAAATCAAATGTAAAAATGGACCAAAATGATGACTTTTAAGCTCATCAAACTCCCCAAACTTAAAATTCTTACTTGGTCCCAAGTAAAGAAAGAGATTTGCTTCATGTTCTCAAACAAAATAAAATTTTACGACATTTTTCCTGTTTGTTCTCAATGTATTCCACTTAATTGAAATATAATGTATAATATTTTCTCTGTACATCTAGCTTTAAGTCCAGCTCAAAGTTAGTTTTACTTTTCATAGTATACAAACTAAACTGTTGAAATTGTTTTACAAACAAATACAATCATTAGATCCTGCTGAATAATAGATTATTTTCCTTTTCTCATTTTCATACCGAGTCACTAACTCTAAAGTCCTTTCACAGCTTTGATTGTTCTATATTTCCAAATTCATAAGTTTGTTTTTTCATTGATCTCCACTAATGTAGGTGATTTCAAAATTTCTTCAAGATCAATCAAATTTTCGGGGTCTCTGTATTGTTAGGCTCGGTACGTGTGATGGAAGGATTTTTAGGTTAAGATTACCCCAACCTTTCTCCTCCTCTTCTCGCTCTTTCTTCATAGCTCTCTCTAATAAACTCCCAACTTCATGTTCGGGACATCTCTTGATTTCTTCAATTCGAATCGTATGCCCCCATTTCTCACTTGTAATTCCACCGGGGAGATTTTCAAGTTTGTCATCATCTCAGGATGCGGTAATGTTTTTTAACTTTTAGGCTTTCTAACACTCTTAGCTTAACTGGGTTAGTAACTCCATACCAGATGGCACAGGGTACTAGGTGTTGAAACACCCTAAGAACTTAATTGCTCAAGAGAGTTAGCCACAAGATAAACTATCCATAAGCCTCTTTCATTGCATTCGCCCTTTGCCTTTTCTTTTCATTCCCTTTGAGTTCCTCAAAACATATACCCCCAAACTTCATTTCTTTCTTCCTCCTCGAATTCAATCAGGTTCTTACTCACATTGATTTTTAGGATGAGTCAGTTTCCATCAGGGTCTATTTTTTTTTTTTTTTTTTTTTTTGAAAAAAATAAGCTTGTTGGCTCAATTTAACTAAGGTATATGCATCAAAGATATGAATGGTGGATACAGAATGGCTCAAACTATCCAAGAATGGTCAGATCATCTCTTGTCACTGGGACACCTAGGATTTCGTTTCTAATCAATAATCTAACAAATTCTAGAATTTGGATTGAATGTACTCAGACTAACCATATGAGTACCTGGACTCCATTTTTGTTGATGAGAAGTTAAATTAATTGATATTCAACAGGTTCCTTGACTTATCAAGCCCATACCACAACTCAAAATTATGCTTCGTTCCTTCTATTAATAAGTTCTTAGGTCTCCGGACTTATCAAGTAGACTTGGCAATCCTTTCACCTTGTGTTTCCTAAATTTCAAACTGTATTCATTTTGCCCTATTCCCAATTCTTCACATTTCAAGTGCCTCCTCTTAAGTTTTATTCCTAATCTAACTCGTCATTCACCCAAATTTCATGACATCTCAACAAAGCTTTTATTCTGAACCACCCTACTTCATTCTCTAATCATGCAACCACAAAGCAACACAATATTGAACAAATTCAAAATAGCACTGACACAACAATTCAATTCAAATTTCTTATTTTATTTCGATTCAATTGCAACAAATTTGGATACAATTCAAATGGGAATAAGAGGGTAAAGAAGAAGGTGGAGAAGGTCTACTTTTTTCTTTGAAATAGCGGAGCAAAGATGTTGGGGATCTGTGTCTAGTACCTAAATGAGCTGGAATTGTGACTTTCAATTCTCTCTTCCTTCTCTTTGGTTTCCTCCTCCATTTATTTCTTCAATGAAAATCTCTCATTGGGAGATCAACTTGCTCAACTCATCCTCGCCCTTCCCAAACCATTCATCAGACATCTATTTACCATGACCAAAAATTTGGAGAGACACTGATCGTATCCAAGTTCTCCACCATTCTTTCACTTAGGACTCATTCTTTGCTTCTGTCTCTATCATTCACTTTATTTTCAAAATCCTCCCAAAGACTTGTATAGAACTGATGCCCTTTGATCCGCCCCAAACTTCCTTTTGCTCAGATCTCTCTTCTTTATCAATGTTGGTAGGTTGAGAATCACGTCAAACCGATTGTTATAAAAAGCTTCATGACTTAATTTGAGTTTCAGAATAGACAGACTTTTCCTCTCTATTTTTTTAAACTCTTCCCTTGTCGCTTCAAAATTTTTTCCTTATCCGTTCCTCTTTTTCTCTGCTCTCAGCCTTCTTCCACCGTTGTTCTCTTCTCAGTTCTACCTCATGCTCCTTTTCTTCTGCTTAGCTCTTCCTCCATCGTCGGTCTCTTCTTCACTCTTTTCACATGCCTCTCCTCGAATTCCTCGTCAGTTCCACTCTTCTCAAGCCATCCATTCTCTTTGCATGGCATCAGAGCTTCCAAAGATTTAACTGCTTCCTTCTTCGCCCCCTTGAGCTTCCATGTTGGAATTGCCTGGCATGTGAGGAGAATCAAGCAAGGATGGAGAAATCTATCGACCGCTTCATCTCGCCTCATCGTCCAAGTAAAACATAATCATCGTTGTCGTGAGTTTTTCTGGGTGCTCGTCTGGACAAGAACCCTCTCAGTTCCTTTATGGTCTTTCCGTTGTTTATCTTTCTCTCAACAGCACCCTTTCGGGGTTTCTGTCCTTGCTAACTCCCGCCGAAGGAGTGGTGAAGATCCGGCACTTCTTCACATTCCCACAGCTCTTCTCTACCCCAAACTCTTCAAACATAGAACAAGATTTGGCCGGTGGAGGAATAAGACTCCTCTTTGTTCCTTCATGATACTTCATGATAGAATTTCAATGACAACTCCTATATTGATCTTCAGATCCTTAGATGGCATACAAAGAACACAAATTTTTCCGTTCACCGTACACATGTTTTGTTGAACTAAAAACAGTAAGCCGTAGAAGTAAAACTATACTTTCGTTTCCTGAGGCTTCCTCCGCTCACCCGTTTTCGCCTTCCTTCTTGCTGAGTCAAGACCTTACCATTAGTGAGCTTCGCAACCTTTCCAAAACTGCTCTTTTCCAAAAGTTTCTTAAATTTTGAACCGCGCCAGTAATCGCATGCCATAGGCTCCGCTGATGGCCTTGGGCCTTTCATAGAACCCAGACTCTTAACGAAAAACCGCTCCATCCTTCCTTCCTACCAAATTTGAATAAAATTCTCTTACCAGTGCTGTATACCCTGACTTTTGGTGTGCGCAGAGACTCTCCCACCCTCTCTGGCTTCATCATCTCCTTGAAAGGCGCGTAATGTGGATTTTTTAAATTCCCTCATGGCCAAACCCCCTTTGTTAGCATAATATTTTTCCACTAGAGTACGCTTCGTCTCGACACTAAATCTCTAATTTTTCTTCTTCTCTCATCTTTCCCTTTCCTTTTCTCTCGTTCTTTCGAGAAGTCACGGAGTTTCTGGGTGCTTCGATGGCACTTCTTCAATGTTCTTCCCTGACTAATCATCTAATCGCTCTTCTCGCAGTTTCTTCTTTCCGGTTTGTTTCATGTTCCCCACAACTCGCCTAGGCTAGGACTGTGAGTGGGAATTTCAGCCATTGAAATTAAGAAAGCTTTTCTTGCATATTGAAAGCTAGGTTTTCGGGGCTGAGATTCGTAAGGAGGAAGCAAGGAATAGCCATAAGGGTTCGAGTGAATGAGTAGAAAGTTCCAGTCAGCTTGCAATTCAATCCAATGTCAGGCTAATTATTGCTTCATTAAAAAAACACATAACATACTTCAATTTCGCTATTTTATTCAGGATCATCAATTCTAGTATTTTTAAAGTGAGTGAGGGCACTCGCCCTCTTATGTCATGACATATTCAAGCTTGTCACGACACATTCGAAGTTTTCTGAATTGTTTGATTTTCATGTTGCGACATCTATTTTTTCTCTTGAAACTTAATTTCTCGTCGCTGATTTCACATGGTGTCGCGACATATACCTTTCTTCCTTCAATACTCACCGCTCAAAACAGCGTCGACATCAATGTTTCGTCATGACATTAATGTGTCGCGACAAACCTTCTGTCATACCTAAGCCCTCTTTAACTCAATAAACTCAAGAACCTTTTCTCTTATTGTTCCAACCTTTAAACATTACTTCGGCATCTCCAAGCAAAGATTTAACAAACAATTCAAGTATATCTACGTAATCAAGCTGTGTGATAAAGTTAGCCCTTTTTCTCATACAGATTTCTTTACAGTTGTTGGAATTGTTCCTGATTGCTCTACATTCATGTGTCTTTGAACCTTGCGTGCTTACCGGTAATATTCAAGAAAATCTAACAGTCCACAATTGATTTCAAAATTAAATCTATCCTTATAAAACAAATCTGACCTAATTAATAAATTCAAAAGAAAATATTTCAAAACTTAAAAGGTGGTTAACTATGGTTGCCTCATTAGTCAGTCACTTTTGAGTCCCACGTGGACTTGGTTTGCTGGTGGTATTTTTCCTCAAGAACCACAGAGTTCTTCATTTTCCTTCCCGCTTAGATAATGTTTAACCTCTGTCCATCGACCTGGAATTTTCCGCACGGGCCTTAAGATCACCGTCTAAATGTAGTACTTGACACCACAAGGTATGGCCCACTCCAATTGGATTTCAACTTTCCGAGCCACTCGGGGCCTAGAATTAAACAAATAGAACCTCGGTTCTCTTCTCCTAACTCTTTTCAAAATTCTGATCATGCCATTTCTTTTGTCTGGTTTTGTATATTCTAGCATTATCATAGGGCTTCATTTCTCGCTCTTCCATCTGCATACTGAGCAATCTTTCTTCATAATTTTTAAAATCGGTGCTTAATCTCATAGCCTACATTGCCTGTATTTCAATTCAAGAGTAGATGACATGGTTTACCAAAAACAACTCGTATGGGGACATTCCAATGGGGTTTTGTATGCACCCTGAAGCCCAGTGCATTCATCAAGTTTGGAAGACCAATCCTTCCCCCGGCCAGCTCACGTCTTTTCATATTCTTTGATCTCTCCCCGTTGGAAATCGCTTGTCCATCGTTCGATGATAAGCTAAACCTCATTACATGTCGATCCCATACCGCTCGCTGAGTTTTGCAAATATTTGTTAGCAGGGGGTTCCTCCATCACTAACAGATAGTTCCCGGTGTTCCAAATTCGCCAAATATTTTTCAAGAAACTCATTAAATCAGATAGCATCATTCTTTGACAAGCCATCGTCACCGCATTTGAAATGTGACTATCAAGTAGCAAGATATAGGTTTCCAAATGATGCAAAGGGTCCACAAAATCTATTCCATACATCAAAAAATTTGTATTACCATAATACCTTTTTGAGGGCATTTATCTCGTCGCGATATTTCCAATCTTGGCATCTATCACACAATTTAACTCCATCAAGACACCCCGAAGATGGCCAATAAAATCACTGAGTATCTTATGTCGTTTCTTTCTGTAAAATGTCCCCTATATGGTGATGCATGGCATTCAGCTTATAATGTTGCCTTGTTCTACTTCTGGCACATCTTCTTATTATCATGTCAGCACTCTCGAATAATAGGTCATCCCAAATAGACACTCACAGCTTCCAGCTTCCTTCAGGTCAATTCAAGGCATTATCTACTGCCGATAATTCACACACAAGATAACAGTAAGCTTCTGGGCGTAAACCTTAAACACCGCTTCATCCGGGAAGTTCTCCTGTTAACATCACATTTTCCTCTTTCATCACTGCTTTTCTACTCTTGACAAGTGACTGCCATCACATACTCAAGATCCCTTTTTATCCTTGATTTCCAAATCAAACTCCTCGCAAATGAGCACCCACCTTATCAATCTTGACTTAGTTTGACATCAAACATTTATCGTCATGATCAAGTGTGGGAATTAACACATGAGATCCTAAAATGTACCGTCAAATTTGCCACAAGCAAATACTATGGCTAGCATCTCCTTTCACTTATTATAGTTCTCTTGTGCTCTCTTCATCAAGGTTTTACTAGCATAGTATACGGCCCTAATAATTTCTCTTTTCTTCGCCTCAACACAGCCCCATGGCAAAATCAATCACATCACACATTATTTCAAATCCTGATTCCATTATGGTGCAAACACAGGTGCTTGTACCAATCGATCTTGATTTCTTCAAAAGCATCCTTGTGAGCCATCAAAATTGAACTCAGATCTTTTTCCAAAGACTCCAGATGTTGGTCCTGCTATTTTTGAAAAGTTCCTCATGAATCCCCCAGAAACCAAAGATGCCCTACAGTTTCTTTTACCCTTTTTACCGGTGGTAGGTAGCAAGAGTCTGATAATGGATACCTTGACCGTCAATTTCTAGTCCAAGAGCGTAAATTTTATGCCTGGCAACAATACCTTCCCGTCACCATAAAATGACATTTTTCCCAATTCACATATTGCTTGTCTTGCATTCGAGCATCGCTTTTTATTGTTTAAACATTGATCAAAGTCGATCCATACACAAGAAACTATCCATGAAAATTTCATCACTTCTTCAACCAACCGAGAATATAGACATCATACACTGAATGGTCGAGCATTACGTTTCAAATGGCATCCTTCAGCGTAGCGTGCCATGCGCGAATGCAGGTCTCCTTGATTCTCGTGCAATAGCACCGATTGTATCCTCGAAAAATCTATCCAGAAGCAAAAGTGAGGGTGTCTCGCGAACTCGGCCCAAATATCCGGTCAATGAAGGCAAGGAATGATCTTTTTCGTAATGAACTAACTTCGTAATCAATGTGCATACCCTCCATCCCGGCCACTCGTCTTGTCGAACCACTTATTCTGTCACACAAGAACCACTTGAACCACATGGACTCGGCTCACCCGTGACCTGCCTCAATAGCATAGATAAAACCGAAGATCTCAAAGAATTTGAGTACTTTCTACTACTTCCTTCATCACTGATTCAGCCTTCAGTGTTCCATGCATGGTTTTAAGTCCCTTCTTAGCAGACCTTATGCATGTAAATTGATATCCATACCCTTCAAATTTTCAATGGACCAAGCCATGCATTCCTTATGCTTCCTTATTATTTTTAGCACTTTGTTCCTCATCACCAGAATCATCAAATGATCACCTGTTTTTCTTTGGTAATTTTGGTACATACTTAAAATGACATGGCAACTCTTCAAACTAGCCCTTCGCATCAGGTTCATGAATTTCCCCTCTTTTCAATATTTTCCCATTGTCGCTTCGTTTTGGCTTCAAGCTCAAATACGCTTCTATAGAATGAAAATCGTTGTATGGAAATCTCGTGACAGACATCTTCAAGATAATCGGGAATTCATCTATTTTTCATTGATAAAACTCGGGAGTGTTACACCATTGTTAACATCGTGATTTCAAAGTATAGACAAAATCGGGCCTACATTGCAACTTTCCTGTCTCGTCTATATTTATACTTTTATCAGGCAAAGTGTTCTTCTTCTCCAACCCTCAAGGTAAGAACTCCTTGTATGTCAATCGTGGCACCCAAGAGGGGCCAGAGAATGGTCTCTCCCATTAGCAGGGTACTTGTGAATCTTCTTCCATGCCAGATGGATGAAGTTCATCAGGAAAAACAAACTTCCCAACAAAGGACCAAGACATCTTTCAATGACTCTTCAGTTTTACCATCGATCCGTCTTCCATTTGAAGAGTAACAACAGGAGAGCTCCCCAAACTTAAGTTCCCTTGGTGTAATTAAGATATATCAATTCGATACTTAGCCCCGAGTCACAGAGCTTCCCGGAATTCAATTTCTAACAATACAAGGAATCGAAGTCCCGGGTCTTTCATCTGCATCGGTAGTTCTTTCAGACACGCACCAGTGGCAAAGAGATCTATCATTCCTTCCCTACTATTTTTCTCTTTCTCGCTTCAAGCATGTCCCTTTCCCCGTAATTGTATAGAGGGCATTCAGTTACCACTTCAAGAAAGGCATAATGATCTCCAGTCTTTCTGGGAGTTTTCAAGAACCTTGCAACCGCTCCATCCTCGACTGCATTTAATCTCAGGAAATGGGACCGCAGTTTTCGATCCTCTTGATGTCTCTTCCCTTTCTACTCTTCTTTTCATTCTCCAGCACTCTTTGTTTATGGGCTTTCTTCTTCGTCACCGTCATTTTTCCCTTAATCTCTTCTAACTCCTTCCCACTCCTAACATGATGTTCGGCATGCGCCGTCTCCTCGCGGGCCACTGGGAATGCATCTTCCTCTGGTTCAGGTTAGCCACCGCCTCACTTGTGTCCTGTGTCCTTTCGTGATGTGATTGGTGGGTGAGTTCCTAAAATTTGAGAATTGCAGCTAGCCGTTTCCAATCCGCAAATCTTTGTTTCACGGAGATTAAATTAATTTCTTCTTACATCTTCCATGAACCTAAGTGAAAGATCGTGTTTCCTTCAAAAGATCGGGCCCTCCTCTCACCCCGATATTCGCTTATGTTCTCATTTCCACTGAAACTTTGTGGTCGTTGATAACCCCGTGAGGTTCATTCACAGCCATCTCAGAAGCCCTCCACCATAAGAGAGAAATTTCATGATTCCTCAAGTCATGAGATAATGTGTCATGTGATTAGTATCGGGTTTAAATGGTAGTTTCTCGCTCACCCATAATTAACCTCTTCAAGACATAGAATTGTTCTTCCGCTACTCCTCTCGCACTTCCCTTCAATAACTCTCTTTCTCAATCGCTCCTATTTCTCATGAGCAAGGTGTGTCTTCGTCATTCAACCTCAGGCATAATGGTATCCAACTCGCCTATGGTCACATTCGTCACCAGATCCTTTCCTTCATTGCTTTCCTTTGAAAGCTCGAAGGAGTTCATGTTACATTTAGCCAGCCTCAATCGTACTCTTTTTGCCTCTTCAACACTTTTTCGTTTCAATGCTCCACGAAGATGAAGCATCAATGATCCCTTGATATATCATTCAAGGCATGATATACAATGTCCATCCGAGTCTTCGCATCTATCCCCGCTGCATTGACATCTTCTCAAAGAACCGCTTGAATCTTCCTAAGCTACATACAGCTTCTCATCTTCCCCGTCGAAAAACACAATGATTTCCTCCTCTTCGTGCGGCGTGTGGGTCAGCACCCACAAGAGGTCAACTAACCCTCCCAAGTATCAACAGTAACCATGTATGGTGGCAGATTCATACTGTAGTCACGATCTCTAGGAGAGAATGGAATAGATGCAGCTTGATGACTTCCCCTGGTCTCACCCCCATTTTTAATCCCCTCACACGGTATTAGCCATCCTCGAGAAATCTTCCCTTGTGTCGCTGTCTTCAAAATGACATTTTAGACCAAGAACCGATGTCGTCAGACCATTGCAATCGTGTCGGTCAGCTCAAAATTATTAGCATCAACTCCGCAGTCAGTTCGATTGTCGAATAGTCTATCCCTGTATAATTGTCCTGGGTTCCTCCCATTGCATCACGGAGGTCTTCTACTTCTTCTATATCTACCTCATCCCATCCCCGCTCCATCCGCTATGGTCAGTTTTCTCGCTCTTTATCTTTTCAAGCTTCTCGAGTGGTCCTCTCATTCTTCTGGTGTCACTTGAATCAGATCGTTGTTCTGCTTTCCTATGCATTAAAATTCTCATTCCCTAAAACTCAAACACTTACATTAACAGATTAGTTTATCAACAAATGTTTCGTTGTAATATGGTTTGTTAAAGGTTAGTGGTTAAAATAAATCTCACGGCTTGAAGTGCAAAGCTATTTTTTGCTTTTCTTCAATATGTCCAAATTGAAGAATTCCTTCTTTCGTCCGAATATTGATTTACTAATTCTTTCGATCCCCAAGAATCTACATTTATAAAACTTGTTGACTAGACTAAACAGATACACGATTTTACTTAATGCTATTACTATAGATCTTAGTGATTCAGTCATCCCATGAATCTACGCCATAAACTGTTGATCCTAATTCAAAATCCTCTAGAGTAAATCATTTTCAATATTGTTTTGGCCTAACATCGCAGTGCACAGGTCAGATAAGTAATAAATCGATTTAAGTCCAGAGACATCCTACAGAGATTCTGTAATCTTGGGGAACAACTACCCCGATCACTCAAGCTCCATACTATTCGACTATAAATGACATTGTGTTCCAATTAAGATGCCGTGAAATTATACAAGATATAATAAAAAAGAATGAACAATCGATTAAACCGAATCTAAAGAATAATGAATAATTAATACAGAAAATAAACTAAACCGAATAATTATCGCTGTAGCATTACATTAAGATAAGCACAGAAGCATCAATCTCATAACACTGCACTTGCTTGTGTATTTCAGGTTTTTAAAATCTCATTCACATGCTCAAGAGTACACCGATCTCCACCTGCATATCTATTAATATTCACTTTACCCATTCTCTCGAATAGTGGAATGAGATACTACTTTTAACAAGGACTTCCAATTCGGGTATTTTTCTTTTCACACTTCATACCCATTTATGACCTGTAGACCTTAGCTCCCAAGTTACTCTGGCCAAGCAAGGATTAGACAACTTCCAGTTACTCTTCCTCAAAATTAGAATAAATCAACCTCTGATTTGGGATCTCTGGCCAGGTCACTGATCGCTTCAACATTCGAATCGAGGTGAACTCTCGCTTGTTTAAATTGATAACCTCATTCAACTCATTGATTTCAAGTATATATGATTGTCATGTAAACTTTACAAAGCTCTCACAGATCTCAATAGCAGATTAATATACCTCAAAGAAGTGTTCATAACTCCTGTGGATTGTCATCTCTCGTGTCACCAGAGGACCCTCCTTGAAATCGTAGAGCAATGAGACAATTTTAATATGTATGAAGTCGATATTCAGAACGTTACTAAACCCAGCAACCAAAGTAAATTCATAAACTCAAATTCGCACCTGGTCAAACAACTACAGAAAGATAATTTCGACAATAGCATCTACTTAACGGAAGCCAGAGTTCTACTCTCACTCTCTCACTCTCTACTCTCACTCACTTGCAACTCATCATTACTTTGTCTCTCTTCTCTGTCTCTGACTACACTATGCATTCCTTCTGATTATAAGAATAATCGCATATGAAACTGAGGAGCGAGTTCCGTAATTTATTCAATCTCAAACTTTCTGTAGTAATTTTGAAAAGAATTGGAATTCTCGGATCTGGCCATTAAAAACGAGCAATATCTTACCTAAAATAAAACGGTGCCTAAAACGAGCAAATCTAATCTAATCTCTAACTATCAACATTGAAGAAAAGAAAAGAAAAGAAAAGAAAAGAAAAAAATGAGCCTTCTCAAACGCACCCGACCTTCTCACCGCAGTTGTCGCTTAAGTCATTGCTATGAGTCAGAGTCGCTGCATTTATTGGTTTCTCACAGCCCTAATCCCAATGCGCCTTCATGATTTCATGGATCGCCCATAAAGCACGTTCGTGTCGCGACTTCAAATCCCTCGTCGCGATCATCCATGTCGCCACATCGATTCGACGTCAGGCGACATCCCGCTAAGTCTCTCGCAACCTTCAACTCCGGTACAACGCCCTCGACGTCGCGACATCGATCTCCCTCGTCAGCGATATCACTTCTTACAGCCTCGCAGGTTTCAATTGATATTCCGATGTCACACCAAATTAACCATTCATAGCCTTCAATCAGAGGTCACCTCGATGTCACATCAATCTCTTCGTCAGCAACATCAGCTTATAAGCTCGCAGTTTCAACTGTCAAGCCATATTGTCATGACATCAATCTTTTGTCTCGGCAGCCAGCTCATGTTCTTGTGAACTTTCAACTGGTCTTCCGATGTTATTGCCAACCTATTGTCATGACATCAACTGACATCGATGCTTCAATCTTGTCGCCACTCGTATCTTTCAAATCGTTTCCAATGGTGTCATGACATCAATTTTTGTCACGATATCATCTCATGTGTTTGCAAATTTCTTCAACCGGTCGCTTCATGATGTCGCGACATCAATCTCTCGTCGCGACATCAACCCTTGTCGCCGACATCGCCTTAAGAACTTGCGTCACCGATTAGCCTCGGTGTCGCACATCAATCTCTCGGTCGCGACATCGCCTTGCTACCGGAGTTTTCACTTGATGGT